>JAQFXZ010000266.1:0-23328 GCA_034694025.1 Ceratophysella scotica | reverse complement strand
ACATATTAAAATAACTAAAAATATGAGAAGATGCCTCCCATAAGAAAAGCATAGCACAATACAAAATTGTCATGTAAGATTTCAAAATATGCAAACGGGGATTGTCTATTTTGAAAATTTCTGTAATCTTCTGGTGGCTTTTCAAAATAAAAAAAATAATGCAAATATTAGCATTGCGTTGATATTTGACGAGTTTGTCATAGAAATCTTGAATTTCGGAGTTTTTTTTTGATTGAAACGCCTTGTAAGTAAAGTTCAATGCTTCATTTCAAATATGGGAAGAGTTCACGCTCACACCCTGTACATCACAGAAATTCGTGATTAGCTCCCTATGAATCACCCTGTATATTTTGAAAAGACACAACTGTCTAATGCCCTGTGTCTGGTCAAGTTCAATTCTTGGTAAATGAAATTTCAACTCCAAAATGTCAATCCGTCCGGAAAACCAGAAAAATTCGGGACCGGTTTCCAAACTTATTTGAGGGCTTTCGGACGCATGAAGTTTGTCAACCAACGAATCATCTCGCAATTTGTGCTCCTCGACACGTTGAAGTAATGACAGGTCATAAATTCATTTATTTTTGTCAACGAGGCTGTACAGTGGCAAGTTTGTGTCTGTCATGAGACGTGACGCATTTATTGTACCTTGATGTCATACAATGATGCTGGATAAAAATATATTTGTGTAGATTAAATTAAAATATAGATCTCAATTTTATATAGGTGGCTAACGTCTATCCATTCTATTTTTGTTTTTTGATATATTTGATTTATTTGATATATTTTATTTATTTTATTTATTTGATTTATTTGATATATTTTATTTATTTGATGTATATTTGATGTATTTGATATATTTTATTTATTTTATTTATTTATTTTATTTATTTATTTATTTATTTTTATATATTTTATATATATTTTATTTAATTTTTTATTTAATTTTTACTATTTGAATCCGCCACTTTGAAATTTCGAACACTCGATTTATTTTTGGTACTCGAGTTACAAACAGGTAGCAGCAGATTACTGTGTCGACCACAGGTGCGAATTTTGCTGTAACTTGTCACGTAAAGTCAAAGCGATAATCTGCACTAAGCCTTTACTCAGAGACATGCCAAATGCCGATAGAACGCAGATAAGACCCAATCTTAAGCTCCTTTCGGACAAGGTCCCCGAATTGATGATAGATGATCATTAGGAAGAAGAAACTTTCTCAAAGTCATGATCTCCAATTCGGAGCACTTACTGAACTTGTCTCAGACACAAAATCCCCTGATTTCCCCGAAATAGAAGCACTAACAACCGAGGAATTACTTAATTATCGAATATAACCATTCTCATTAGCACAGGGAAGCTCAAGGCTGAACGTCTTCCGTCCAGTCGAACTGTCCGACCTGCTCAGTGCAAATTGGTCAAATAAGGGACTGGCATTACTGAGGCATTAACCAATTCGTTGGAAGTAACACTGTGGCATCCTGTGTATGAGGGTTTAATGAGTTTTGTACGTAGCCTTGAGGAATTTCATTTTTCCCGACTACTCAATCCTGGTCACGTCTGGAAAATGTACTTTTTTCTCGTCAGGCCTTTGGCGAGCGGGGGGAAAGACAATAGTTGGGAACTATGTTGGAAATAATTAATAAGTAGTTGGGACTTTGGAATGTCAGGGATGGATTAATATGTCCGAGAAGCCTGACGGCTCCTGAATTTTTGATGTAACCCTGAGACTTTTTTGTTTCAAATTCTTCCAGATTTCCTCTGGACTTTTCCGGAATGATGGCTACTGGAATATGATGGCACCGGGTAAGTAGCATAGCATTATGCTTCTGCATGGATATTCAAAAGTATTCGATTACTTAAAAAAACGAAATTTTATTTTTTTTAAATGGCTAGAGTTCCAAAAAAATCTATTTTGGACGGCATATTTTGAAATCTTACATTGGAAATCAACTTTGTAATGCTTTCTAATGGCTGAGGCTGACCACTTGTCACATTATATAGCACGTGTCCGCACAGCCTAAGCTAACTGAAAATATGACAAGTTTTTCTTAAGAAAAGCACTGCACAATACAAATTGTTGTGTGCGATTTCAAAATATGCTACTTGTGTTGTTGTTTTTTACGAAAAAATAGTGTTTCTCGAAATTTGGCAAGAAAATTTGGTTTATACATATTCGACTATGAATAAGTCATGTTTGAATTTATTTGCGACTAAATTAAATTTTACCAATTTGGTTACGAAGAACAAGGTGAATCATATTTGCTTATTTGGGGGAGAATAAAGGAATCATTACCGTTCGGAAATCAATTAATTACGTTTAAAAAAAAAATGGTTAGAAACATTAAAATTAGGTTTATTTACGTTCCCCATTGACTTACTCCAATTTTTCGGTTCATCCATCTCAGAAATTAGGTATTCACCGAGACGGTTTTTAACCAATTTGCCAAAATCTCCAAATCTGATGATTTCGTCTGTCTGTCCGTCTGTTCACGTCTTTCCAAATCAAAATCGACGTTTAGTAATAAAATCAGCGCTCATTTGTTAAACCTTCGCATGACTTACCACTAATCTTTTGCATGTTTTTGAAACCCTTATTTTCACCCTGCATGACCTCTGAACCCTGACCTGATTGCATGACCGCCTGATGCTGCACGAACAGACACGGAAGACAATTCATATTCAGACGGGGAGCCGTTCGAAGTGCACGCCCGTGGAATTGACAGTTTGGGCGGTGGTCGAATTCTGCGTCGGAGTTTCGGTGGTGATTTGGATGGGGCGGGTGAATGGGGTAATTCCAAGTCTTCTTGGCGTGTGGGTGGGGCGAGGGCAGCGGATCGTGTTTCTGGGAAACGCGGTGGGGCACTTGACTCTTTAGGTCGTGGAAATATTCTCAAAAGGGCTCAGGCCAATTCGGACGATGAACTCATGGTCTTGATCCGGAATTGGCTCAATTCTGGCAGAAATCCCAACTTTAGCAGCTATGGACATCGGAGCCTGGATTCACTCGGCAAAGGGAATATTCTGAAGAGATCTACTGACCAATAAGGGCAGAACAAAGCTTGTTATGTTTTAAATGTTAATATTTATTAGGCTTGTTAATGTACTTAACTTACACGGGTTCTCTGGAATTTGGTTCGTTGTTCTATGTTAATATTGTATTCATGACGTCGTACATAAATCTTCTGATTAATTTTAATTGAACAATATCCAGAAATTACAAAAGCAATCCTTAAAAATTTCGAGTTTTGAATTTTTGGCATAAAATGTCAACATTAAAATGGAGTTTCTCATAAACATGTGAATTTTAAACAAGATTGTTGCGGTTTTTAGAATTCTGCCAAAATATCAGGAAATTTCAAAGCTCATGCTTGAAATTTTGCAATTTTGGATTTTTGGCATAGAATTTCATATTACGCATTTTCCAGAAATACGTGATTTCTACAACCAAATTTCATGATGTATTGCTTTTCTTCCGAATTTTTGCATACCTACCAAAATAACACATTTTAAAAATCTTGATATACCTTTAAATAATGCTAATTAAATGATGGTCGTTACCAAATTCAGAATGCCAATTATGAGTAAAAATGAATAAACTGTAAATAAATTAAAGAACACCCTGTATGGACTACGGACCTGTTCTCAGAGCACCTCTGTACCTCTACTTTAAGAAAACTTACAATTGTACGACAGTTGAAGTTAAAACGGGGAAAAGTCATGTATGCTTTCGGCACTGAAGCCTGTCTCAGAGCTATAAAACTTTAGCTTCGACCTTAGCTTAACTTTAGTAAAAATCTTGGAAGCGAAGCCATGCCACTGGATTGCCTCCTGGGTGTCTTCTTCAAAAATCAGCCATTCATTGAATTCTTTCTTTTAATCGTGCCTCAAGTTATACTACATACATTCAACGTTTAGTGTTTAAGTAAAAAATGCAGGAAACTTTGGGACTTTCCTCTGCTTTCACTTTCACCCGTCTCGGGCCCAAGGGGAAAGTCTTGCTTGAAACTGAAGGATTTTTTCTTTGGTATTTCGTATCTCTGAACTTGAAGGGATAAATTGCTTAAAGACCTGCTTTTGCTATTTTCAGAGAATTGGTGTATCTTGAAGTTCGCGTGGGTTTAAGGCAAATTTTGGCGAATTTTTAAGGTGAACTGGAATTTCCACGAATTTTTGAGCAGAAGAATTCGGGTTGAATGTTGCTGGTTTTCAAATCGTGCATAGGGATTAAAAACTGTAATGCTTTCTTATGGCAGACCACTTGTCACATTATATCGTACGTTTCGACAAAGCCTAATCTAACTAAAAATATGACAAGTTGCCTCACATTAGAAAAGCATACACTATACAAATTTTAATGTATGACTTCCAAATTTGCAAAATTTTGGTTTGTGGTCATTTAAAAAAAAATTTTTTTTAAATCTGATTGCCAATCATATATTTGCGAAAATATTTTACAATAATGACAATTTAATAAGGTAAAAAAATCAGCTGTACAGAGACGTGCGAATTTCTATTGTAACTTGTAACTACAAATTCGCATCTCTCTGGTGCAGTGCTTCATTAAAATTTCAATACCAAATAAATGCAGTCAAATTCGAGATCAGTACAAAAAAATTCTTTTGAAAATTCTATTTAAAAATAAACACTAATGACAATTTTATGAAAATTTCTGCATGCACTTCTTTTGTGAAATACGCCTAATTCGATATTTTATTATCCAGCTTCCGAAAAGAAACGGCTTGTCAGACATTTACATATTTTTTAATTCCAAATAAGCAGCAAATATTTGAAATCAGTCGTGCCAATTAGAAAATAAAATATTTCAAATTTAAAAAAAAATATGTTGAAAAAAAGATGGTACCATTTGTTGTGCGGTAATTCGTCATAGTCTACCCATGCTGTATTGCAAGTTCAATCATTTCACCAAAAATTGACACAGACCTCAACATATGTACGTTCAACTTAAAGTAATTGGAGAATTCCTTTAGTCGGAATAATACCTGAACTTCCGTTTGTCTGACCTGCCTAAATCGAATACCAATAAGAGTCCATTACTTAAGAAATCCTTTAATTTCGAGCTTTCTAGTAGAGGAATGTATTTTGTGCAAGTCAAATCTTAAATCAAACGATTTGCCTCAAGTATGCAATTACTTACAAACGTACTTATTCTGTGTATCTAAGCTTTGTACTGTAATATGTGTGTCTGTCTTCAAATCTCCGTTGGAATGATCAAATTAAGTTTAGGTCTATCTATGCTTTGAATAAATATTCGAATCGCTACTTTGATTCAAGCTTTTAAACCATCAAATGAATTCTTTACTTGAGCAAGGTTGGGATTTAAGTTCTTCTATTTTTTAAACTATTTGTTAGAACCTAATTTGATCTTTACCATTCTTTTTGGAAATTAGTCCATTTTTTTATCTGCAGAATTCAGTGAGAAATTCTAAGATTTTCGTATATTTTTTAGAACCTAAATTGGTCATATTTTAAAAATTGCAGAATTATTTTGAAATCATAATTTAAGAAAGAAACCGACCATAAAATTGCATTAAATCAAAATTTTTTTTTTTTTTTAAAGTTATTGTGTTTTTCCCACGGTAATCCCTTTTTTGAATTTTTTTTCACAAAGGATTTATGGAATTAATTTGATTTTCTTTTTGTTCGATGATTTTTAAAACCTGAAAGTTTATCATATTGCCCAGTAAAATTGCACGTTTTTTAAATACATAAAGCCGTTATTGTTTTTTTTTTTTAAATATAAATTTTGTAATTCTTATTTACTCATGATTTGGGCCGTAAAGTACAATTAGTTGGAGATCCCCAGCTTTTTTTGATTATTGGGACATTCACATTCAACATTTATTTCTCCAAAAGATATCTAAGATATTCCTCTCCGTTCTACGTGTTAAAAAAAATGTCTCAGAATTATTGAACGGCGTTTCAATGCGGAGGCATTACCAATTCATTCTTTAAAATTGAATGAACCCAACAAAATTCCACGTAGCCAATTTAGAACACCATTCATTTCCCTGCTATTTGTGCGGGTTTGAAGACGGTCTGTCCCGGCCTGTTCTGAACGAATCAAAGAGACACATTTGATCATTTCCCTTTCAGCTGGAGAAGATTGATGTTCAAAACGATAAGTCAATAGTCTAAGCATGACTTGAGATTGAAGATTGAACAGGCGCCATGGTCCATTACGTCTCCATTCAACCCATTTGATCTCTTTTGTGTCCTCTAAACTGTAAAGCCTTGTGATATGAATTCCAAATATTTGTCCAGTTCAAAAAGAACGAATTCCGAGTTTCTTCAAATAAAACGGATGTCAAGTCCCATTTACTGTATTCTGTTCTTTCATCTTAACGTACTTCCGTGTAGTTTACGTTCGCTAATGAAATGGCTACGAATCGTGTTCTGAATTAAAAAAAAAATCTCAAAATTTAATCATTCTTTACCTTAAACCTGAATGAAACATTTTGATTTTTTTTCTAAACCTTGGCAAATTTTTTTAAATTTTCTAGTTTGGTTCAGGATTGATTTCAGTTTGATTTACTTTTTAAAAATAACGTTTATCTGAGTTTTAGGGTTTCTACTCGGCGTCTGTTCAATATTTTCTTTTTTAATTTTTAGTTAGATTATTCCCCAGAAAAGCTTAGCTTAGACAAAAAAACACGTCAGATTTAAAAATTCAAAAAAAAAACGAAATAAATAGTGATTTACATCAATTAAGTTTTGCATGACATTTAAATGGATTTTTTTATAGCTTGCTTTTAATATTAACTTAATATCGCAAACTTTTATGGGTTAAACGCCATTCAAAAATTCAGTTCAATATTTATAAAATTATATACAACAACGGGCTAAGGTTAAAGCGAAGTGTGTTCCAGAAAGTTGGATGTGCGCACTGTAAAGTACGAAAATAATTGATTTACTGACGATGCATGCAACATGCAACGACCTTACCTTGCATGACACAAGAAACCCACACGAAACGATGCACGTTTCCAAGCAACTTGCCGAAATTCACGTAAGTCCGTAATGCAATAGGATATGCTCGTTTGTCGTGCCTGGCTTTTGGATATATTTTCCTTGCCTACTTAACTCATCATTTCATATTTCAATTCCCTTTGCTAAAATTAACTCATCAAATTGCTCCTGGCTTCATACGCAGTTCCAAGTTTCAATTAAGTTTGACATCAAGTAATTTCATAAGATCCTATTTCCCGTTTTGCCTGAAGGGAATAGGCGCTGAAGAGTGAGACGTCATTATTAGTTTGGGTTAAGATTACACACTAAGCTTAAGCTGAGCAGCGAGCTGGCTTGTCGTGTCGTAAATTGCAATCTCGACTTCGACAAGATTTGTGTGAATTACGTGGGATGGGATGAACTGAGCTTATAATTTAAATGAAAGTTTTAATGAATGCTCTTTTCCTTGGAATGAATGACTTCCATAGGGAGAGATGCTTCCGTTCGTCCATTAAGAAGTCGATTAGATTCATTAGCGGGCCAAACATTCGGAGCTCCAAAAAGATTCGATTCCTTGAGGTAAGCGAAATCTAAAAATTAGGTGAAGAGTTGTATCACATTTGGAAAAATTGAAAATTTGAACCACTTTTAATAGTTTTGAAATCGGCTGTTTAACATCCAATTTCAATCATCAGTTGAAGCTCCAGGTTGAACATTTTGAAAGCTCATTTTTGATTTTGGTAAAAAATGTAAAGGAGTGGTTTCGACAATTTGCTTCGAGTAAAGCGATCTGAATTTATTTTTTAAATGTATTTATTTTATGTATTTAAATAAAAATTCTCAAAATTCAAAATTTAGATTTGGTTTAAAAAAAAAAAAACCTTTATTTTATGCATTTATAATCTGCAATTATTTTATGCATTTATAATCTGCATTTATTTTATGCATTTATAATCTGCTTGTATTTTATGCATTCATTTATTTTATGCATTTTTTTTTTTTTCAAATAAAAATAAGAATTCTCAAAATTCGAAATTCAGATTTGGTTTACCAAGTTTGTGTGACATGAGGATGAAGGTGTACAAGTACGGGAGAGCTTCCACCTGGACGAAATCGTTATTACTCTCAAAGTTAAATTTTCACAGAATTTCCGATCGGCGCAAATTTAAAAATTATTTTGTTTTAACGAAAACGAAATTCGGTGGAAGTAGAAATGCAGAGCGGTCTTTTTTTATTGAAAATAAATTGTTAAATCTTTTATCGCCGTGCGTAAACACACATACGTGCTGGTCTAAATATGGGATGATTGAGAAATTTAAAACAATTAAAGCAAAAATTCCATATACAGCAGATATTTTGTTAAATAAAACAATTTTTTATTACATGATTTTTAAAGAAATGTTAAGCAGTTTAACTTAAATGTTAAAATAAGCAGGTAGGTAGGATGATTATGGTATGCGTGTAGTTCTCATTTCTAACTGAAAGCACTCAGATTTCAATGTAATTTACAAAATGAACCATAAAAAATGAAAATCTATTTTCCATATAGCGGCTCCACATTCGGGAATGAAAAGCGGAACTTTGACGAAATCGACCGTGCTGGTTTTGGAAGTTTTGTGAAGAAGAATTTTGATGAAATTGATCGAGTTGGATTTGGATTCAATAAGCGGAATTTTGATGAGATTGATCGAACTGGATTCGGATCCTTCGTCAAAAGAGCTTGAAGAGTTTAGAGAAAAGATCGAGCAGCAAGCATTATATAGCATCTATCTAAAATATTTCTACATCTAACTTAAACTTCTCCAAATATTTCTAGTTTGTAGCAGCATCACCCAACTTACGTTCCTAGAAAACCTAGTATTGAAAATATTCCTATTAAATCGCTCTACATTTGTATTGCAAAGCCAAACCAATTCGTAAGTGCGCTGCTGCGTGCTAAAGCTGGTCTCAAATCCCAAGGAACACAGTAGTAAAAGATGACATGACACTTTAACTCATTTATTTAAACTCTAAAAAACTAGAATAGTCATCATCTAGCCAAACCTTGGTGAATATTTAAATATTACAATTAGTTCGGCGTGGAAATTAGCTAATTCTATTCTTATGAATCAATAGTCGAATATTCAGGTAAACTTTATTATACCTCAAGTGTATTAGTAATATGTATCAATATTCAATATACAGAGCTGCTTGAAGCAGGTTGTTGGCGTATTTTGGTTTGTCCGTTGCTCGGACTTGCGAGTTGTGATGCTTGAATGCAAATAAGTATGGTTGAACAGCTCTGTATACTAATTTCCCTTGTGTCAATATCCAATCTGTATTTAGCCATTATAGTTACATCCTAATAAAATATAGAAATTATTGTGTTTTAAAATCGTGGACCGTGGATCGTCGATGAATTTGGTACTTGGAAGACCTAGAAATTCGGATTTGAGATGCAATTGCAAACACTTTAATCCGGATTTAGGTATTCTCAAAGTCGGATTTCTTTTTAAGATTCAAGGTTTTAACTGGTTTGGTGAGTCGATAATTTTGCTGCGTGGAAGGTCTGGAAATCCGCATTCAAATCCGGATTACAGATGGAATTGTTTTGTTAGTCCCTAATCCGTATTATATCATTTTGAAATTCGGATTTCTAGTTAAACTTCATTGTTCTAGCTGATGTGGACCGTCCATGAATCTGCTGCGTGATTGAGCTGGAAATCCGTATTCAAATTCGGATTTGACATGATATTGCTTAACCCTTAATCCGGATTTTGAAAGCCGGATTTCTAGTTTAAAACCAAGGTTGTAGCTGACGTTGACTGTCGAGGAATTTGATGCATGGAATGAAAGCTTTGAAAATCCGGATTTTGATTCGGATTTGAGCTGGAATTACTAAATCCTCCGGATTTAGGTGCTTTTCAATTCGGGTTTCCAGCTAAAATTCAAGGTTCAAACTGACGTGGACCTTCTTCGATGAATTTGTTACTTGGAAGAGGTGCGGA
This sequence comes from Ceratophysella scotica, assembly GCA_034694025.1. Lineage (NCBI taxonomy): Eukaryota > Metazoa > Arthropoda > Collembola > Poduromorpha > Hypogastruridae > Ceratophysella > Ceratophysella scotica. The sequence goes on along the minus strand of JAQFXZ010000266.1, from coordinate 13,375 downwards.
AAATCGGGATTTAAATTCGGATTCGGGATCGCATCGCAAAGACCTTAATCCGGATTTAGGAATTCTGAAAGTCGGATTTTCTAGTTTGAATTCAACGTCTTAATAACTAACGTGGACCTTCGATTACTTTACAGTGTGGAAGGGTCAGAAATCCGGTTTTGAAATCCTAAATCCTTAATCCGGATATTTAAGTATTCTGAAAGCCGGATTTCTAATCAAAATTCAAGGTTAAATTAAAACGGAAGACTGATACAAAAGAGCTAATAAGTTTATGCTGAACTTTTAATGCTTTTAAAATTAGGTTCAAAACGGAAGAATACTCATAATAATTATCATGAAATTCAAATAATTTCGGAATCAACATCCACAAAATCATGGCCTCAGTCTTTTACACATTTCAAACAATATGCGCTAATTTTGACCATATTTTGACCCGCGATCAGTGGTCATGGGAACAATGCATCCCAAATCCCAACTGACTGCATATTTTGAAATCGTACATGGGAATCTCTACAGTGTAATGTTTTCTTACGCCTGACCATTTGTCACATTAAATCCCACGTTTCCGCAAATCCTAACCTAACTAAAAATATGACAAGTTGTTTCTCATAAGAAAATCAATACACAATATAAATTGTCATGTGTAAATACGATTTCAAAATATGGCAACAGGCAGAGCCGAAAAAATTCGTGCTGTGGTCGTGTTCCAAATAGTTTTCAAAATATTGACAAAATCCAAGGTTAAATAGCAAAAAAATCGTTTTAATTTTCCAAAAATTAAATCGTTCGGTGGTCGTGTTTCAAATAATTTTCAAAATACCATTTTGACGAAATCTAAGGTTAAATAGCAAAAAAATCGTCTTTATTTTCCAAAAATTAAATTGTGCAGTGGTCGTGTTCCAAATAATTTTCAGAATATTGACGAAATCCAAGGTTAAATAGCAAAAAAATCGTCTTTATTTTCCAAAAATTAAATCGTGCCATGGTCGTGTTCCAAATAATTTTCCAAATATTGAAGAAATCCAAGTTTAAATAGCAAAAAAATCGTCTTTATTTTCCAAAATTAAATAACTCATTTGAAATATTCGTATAATAGGTTAGGTTAGGTTACTACAAATATATAATGTACTATACTATAAAGTAACAAATCACTATAAATTCCGCTACTCTCTGCTACTGGTTTTCAATTTACTGTAACTTAAATCCGAACAACTACAAATACAAGCTGACCAGTTCACCTTGAGCCCTTCTGTCCTCTATCACTTCAAAATATCCACTCAATCATCACAACAGTTGAAATATAATGCCCTCCTGGTTTTTATAAGGCTATAATTTTTCTAAATAATATCAAGACAAATGCCCATTTCCAAAGAATTTTGAGCACACCGTTACTTCAGCTCACTAATGTACAAAAATAGGCTCATTACAGTTCATGACGAGTTATGCACCTGGTAGAAAGCTAGTCCGCGTGTACCACGGGCTGGGACACAAATAGGCCATGAAACTCAACTAAAATTACACTATTTGGTTGATAAATATATTTAAATAGTAATATAATCTTGGATAGCATTTAATTTGTACTTTTCTGACAAAATATCTACAGTCAAGTTGATCTACCCCAATTTTCACTTCGTCGTCATTCGTCATCCCTGTAACTTGAAACTTGGGGCTTTTTGGCGAGTTAATTAGATTGGGGGAAAGTTGACATTGACAATGAGAGGCTTCATTCATTTCCTAACAAACCCAAATTTTGCATAAATATTGAATTACGAGTATTGTACTAGGAACCCACGGAGACATCTTGTCCCTAGGAATTGGATTACTCGAGAAAATGAGATGGAGCTGGAACGTCCTTGTGACCGGAGATCCTTCAATCCACTTTGCTAATAATGGAAGGGAAGCGGACAAGGCGGAGTTGAGAGCCGTAGTCACAGAGAATTGCGTCTGCACAGCCCATGATCTGACGAACAAAAACGGTATTGTCACGATGACCCAGTCGAACTGCTCGGACTACGTCTCCGTTACGAACGTCCCATACAATCAGGGAACCCTATAAAACAATCAAATCCAATTATAGTCTATGTAATTAATACAAAATAATCAAATTCAGCAGTATTCTCTTATTTCAAGGTTGGGCTGTAGGCGTTCATTTCCAATTTTCAATACATTTTTCTAAATTCGCCAACTATGATTTAAGAACACGTCGTTTTCAAGGGTTGAGGTAAATATTATGGAACAGGCTGTAACCTAGCCACACGTTGTAACCACCCATTGGAACCACTGAAAAATGCACATTTGGAAGCGATTTTTGGCTTCTCATATAATTTTCGATGCTTTAGTTTAGGTTAGATTATGCCGGAAACGTGGGACGGATTTTTGGGTATATTCTGTCTGATTAGGGTAGGTTTAAGTTTGTCGAAATGTTGGGTGGTTACAATAGATAGTTGCAGCCTGTTTCATAATCTTTACTTTGACCCTTTTTGACTGATGATCTCAACGATTTACATTGACCTGGCATAGTTTTGCATATTTTATGATTCAGTGAATATTTGTATTTTCTGATATTTGCACACGTTTGGGTTTTCCAACACATTTATGCACTTTTATTGCATTTTTACGCTTTTTTAAGTTAAATTTTGATATTTGTTTCCTAATTTTCTGCAAATTGGCTGGCAAAATTTTGTGTAGAAGTATCCAAAAATATCGCGGCTTGATTTTTATTGGATGCGTCTCAATAATTATTGGATTTTTCAATAAAATTTTGTAATTTTACTGCATATTTAGACGCTTTTTGAACTCTATTCTGCTGTAGTGGTTTCTTCTCCTAATTATTTGCAAAATTTTTGTTGGCAATATCTTTCACTGAAGTTTCTAAAATTTTCGAAGCTTGATCTTAATTATATGTTTCTCAACAATTCTAGCATTTTTACAAATGGCCTGAATGAATTTTTTCCCTAGCATTTAAATTTTCGAAATTCAAATTCGAATTTTTGTATTAAAAAAAAATTGTCGCCTATTTTGTGCAATAACCAATTTCAGTGCACACGAACCTACTAGCCCTTATGATAAACCCGGCTGCATATTTGGAAACCGTACATGACAATCTGTTTTGTGTAACATATGCTTTTCTTATGGCAATAACTTGTCAGGTTCTTGTTAGGTTAGGTCGTGCCGAAACATGAGATAAAATCTGACAAGTGGTCAGCCATAAGAACGCATTAAGCTGCAGAGATTCCCATGTACGATTTCATAATATGCCGGCTGCGTATTGAAGAAATAAAATAAAGAAGTGCATCATACCTGTTTACTGCTAATCAGTAAATTATGGGTGAGCATCACAAGATTGGAACAGTACGTGTGATTCTGAAATTGAAAAAAAAAATAGAATTACGACACGAAAACCTTTGTAAGTACAGCAAATTGACAACAAATTATCATATTTTCCTCCTCGAATGTTGATGCTTCTGAAAGTTTGCTAACAACGCAAAACAAAATGTACATGAAGATGAAACTTTCACTATTCCACTTACCAGCTGAATGGTATTGAGCAAATGGCCTTGGAATCTCTCCCAAACGCATATTTTGTCATCTCCTCCAGCACTTATGATGTAGCTGGCTGAATAGGTGAGTGCATTGATGGGGCCATCATGCGCTTGAATGGAGTACATACACATTCCTGGAAAAATAAAACCAAATAACTTCAAATGAAACTTTCGCATGAATTTTTAACTCGAGAAAATGCGATGCACCTGCTATTCTATAACTTCCTAGCAAAAGTTCTCCCGTGATTAATCCAAATACTCAATAAGGCACTCAAACAACAAAGTATTTACGGAAACTTTTAAGAGCAGCCTTTATATTCTCACGAGCATGCACAAATGAATTAGTAAGCTACCTGTAACGAGATCCCAAACGCAGAGCATTCCATCTGTGGAACCAGACCCCGAGGTCATTGGTGAGATCTTGTCAATAAAGAGGCAAGTGATGGGACCGTAGTGCCCGTGCAGAGTGTAAATTGGCAGCTGGTCTTCTAATCTGAACACCTGCGTAAAATATACATAAGAATTTAGAGATTTCTGAAAATACGTAGCTCAAAATGTTGAATAAGTAATGAATGAATCAACCTTCAGGCAATGATCCTGACTTCCGGTAAGGATTCGACCACCTTCCGAGTCAAGACATGTGATAGGCTGCTGATGAGCCTTCAACGTGGTGAGCCAAACACAACGGATATCTGAGTCCAGCGAAAACATTGATGTTCGACTTTCGTTGCCATCACCGGCGTGCCCTGGAAATATTGGATTAAACTTTGAGCATTCCATGAAAAAAAACGGATCTGTCAAGTCAAATGTGATGTCTGACTTGGAACATGTTTTTGGGTTGTTATTTTTGCCGATATTGAAAAACTTTTGCTTGTGCCTTGTGCCAGAAAGTCTTTGCTATTAGTGTATCCAGCAGATATTTGTTTCACAAATTATTCCAAATTATTCAACATTCACACAACCTTCCGACTTTCGAAGGAACATTTCTGCAGAAAATATCGGCAAAAACTATAGATAAAGCATGGGCCACTCAAATATTTTCATTCAATGCAACTATTCTATGTATTTTGATAAATTGTACCAATTCTATAAAATAGTCGATAACTTACATCTATGATATAGCGAAGAAGTTTCCCTGGGCTGACCATGCCCATGCAAACTGGACTCGACTTCCAAAAAGTCAAGTGACCCACTAATTCGAGCTGCCACAATCCGGTTGCCAATAATCTTGACACACATCACCCCGGCTCGGCACTCATCATCATAAATGCACTGAAAATAAAACAGAAATAGGCAATCAGCATAATTAAATACAAGTCAAAGTCAATATAAAAAATACGACAAAACACTAAAAACTAGTACATTATGTCCATGAAAAATGAAATTCAATGCCGGAAACAGTCAAAATCAAAACATTGTCCAATTACATACTATGCAACAACCATACTACGCTCAGCCTACGCTACATGCTACATATAAACACCCAACAATGCTTTAAAAACGGAAAAGCAAAGAAGATACAAACCTAAATGAAATCCACAAAAGCAAAACAAAAAGCAAATTATAGAACTAAAAACTTATAAAATCCACAAAAGCAGAACAATAACAAAAAGAAAATAGTAGAAGAAACAAAATTTAACAAAATCAACAAAATCAAAACAATTAGAAAGCAAATAATAACACACAAAATTAAATGAAATCAACAAAAGTAGAAGAAACCAAAACAAAACAAAAGACAAATAGATGACACAAAATTAAATAAATGTTCAAAAGCAAAACAAAAAGCAACTAATAGTAGACACAAAACTTAAATGAATCAACAAAAGCAAAACACAAACAAAAAGCAAATAAGAAGACAAAAAACAAATCAAATCAACAAAACTACAACAAAACAAAAACAAAAGGCAACTAATAGATGGTAAAAAATTAAATATATCCTCAAAAGCAAAACAAAAGCAAATAATAGAAGACAAAAAAATCAACAAAAGCAAAGCATAAACAAAAAGCAAATAAGATAAAATTAAATTATATCAACAAAAGGAAAACAAAACAAACAAAAACAGAATCAAATACCTAATACATTGCATACCATAAGCACACTAAAAGACATAAGGCAAACAAACACTCAACAACACCAATTAGAACAAATAAATATCAAAAATAAATCGAACACAAAAACATTCAGAACATCTGCAAAAAATCGTTGAACTTGTTAACTCAAAACCGAAACATAGACATACCTTCAACTGGCCTGAAAACGCATCCCACAACTCAATCCGCCCAGTTCCAGTCCCCAACACCACAATATTTTCCTGGCAATCCAAACACCAGATCGGTGGAACATTCTCAAATCCAGCTTCCGCAATTTTCTCCAGCGGACTTCCAACCCTTGAATCGGGTCGAGTCATATTTCCCATTCCACCGTTTAGATTCAATTGATCCAGATTGGAATAGGACGTACTCGCACTACTACTCTTCCTATTGACATTACTATAATTTCCCACAGGAGTGCCCGGCGTTGTATCCGACATAGGAGAACTCTCACTGGGAATTGGAATGGGTTGAGACTGATTGGGACTCGCCCCAGAATGAGTTTGAGATGGAAATGAGGACGTTCTTCGATGATTTTGAATAGAAGAATTGAACTCATAATTGTTCGTTGTTGGAGGAAACTGCAGTTGAAAGAGGCTTCCAGCCGGTGAATACGACGAAGAACTGGAACTCGAACGAACATGTGGAGTAAGTGGATTTGGAACAACACAGGTCGGTGAATCAGGTGTTGAGCAACCTCCACCGAGTATTTGATATTGGTTTGGGAAGTGGGATTGGGATAAACGTCCGTTCCGATTTAGGACTTGAGGACGGGCTTCAAAAAGATTTGAAGCTGTTACTGGAGGGCTTTGGGACATTATGAGTCCATTGGCTGTGGGCGGTGAGGAACCAGAAATGGAATCTCTGTCCGAACCTGGAAGATAGCTGATATTGTCTTCACTTGGATTCCGGGTTCCTAGGCGTTGGAAGTATCTGAAACGAGAAATAAACGGTTGCGATTTGTAATGAAACGGATAGCCACAGGCATAGCAGGGGCAAACTGTAATGTATTTGTGTGTAAAACCAATATTACGTACAAAACCGATAATGAGTTTTAATATAAATCGAGTTTTAAACTGTAACTACCATTTCCAATATAAATCGAGTTTTAAAGCGTTACTACTGTTTTTCATATAAATCGAGTTTTAAAGTGTTACTACCGTTTTTCATATGTCGAGTTTTTAAGTGTTTCTCCTTTTTCATATAAATCGAGTTTTAAACTGTGACTACCATTTTTCATACAAATCGAGTTTTAAACTGTTACTACCATTTTTCATCTAAATCGAGTTTTAAACTGGCACAACCATTTTTCATCTAAATCGAGTTTTAAACTGGCACAACCATTTTTCATCTAAATCGAGTTTTAAACTGTTTACTACCATTTTTCATCTAAATCGAGTTTTAAACTGGCACAACCATTTTTCATCTAAATCGAGTTTTAAACTGTTTACTACAATTTTTCATATAAATCGAGTCTTAAAAAGTTTACTACAATTTTTCATATACATCGAGTTTCCAACAAAACCGCGCTATTTATGAAGCAGTTGAGGGTTCGTGTTATACCATATTACCTACAACGGTTATTACCAGTTTTCATATTAAAGTTCACGAACTAGAACGCATTTTTGCATTGGTGTAACAATAGTTCAACGCGGCAAGACCCCCAACAAAACGAACAAAAAACAAAATTGATTGTGAAAATCTATTCATGTTTCTTCGTTCCGAATGATGAAGCAGTAGATGGTTTATGCAATACCATTTTACATAATAGAATTCTATAAAAAGGCACATCCAACTACTACCCGTACACACAAAAATACATGCATATATACAGGCTATGACGCTGAAGTTGGCAGAATTAAATATTTTAGTGCATTTCCACTTTAAGCTTAATTTAAGTGTTAAGGAAATGCAGCTAATGGATTACTTCTTTCGATTGACAGTGACGATATTATCCCCAGTAGTCGTATTCCAAATCTTGAGCACACCAGAGAGACAGACACTCGCAATAACGTTCCCGTCACTTCCCATACATTCCACTTCCTGAGAATGCCCATCTAAAACCAACGGAACGGCCTCGAACACGACCTGAGAGTACATTATATAATGTAAGTAATGGAACGGGCTTCTAATAAAATAATCCTTAAAATGTCCTCTGCCGCTCACCTGCGTGTAAAACTCATGGGAAGACTCAGAACTGCTCCTCATCCAACTCGATCTCCATTCTGCATAATTCCTGGAACAGATGCACTTGTAGCAAACGACCATAGTGTACGAGATGAAGATGATGCTTGGAATGGCAAGGAGAACCGTCAGAGCCAGTTCCACTGGGGAGCTTGGAATGTACGGATCTTCCCAAGATGAAAATGAATAAATGAAACCCAGCTTTCCGACTTTCCCTCCGGGGCTCACTGTCGGAATATTGCTGTCATATTGATCTGAGGAAATGGAATAGAATAGAAATAGAATGAAACGTGACATGATTCAATTACCAATCGTCTACACGTACACAAGTATCAATGCAACTCTTTGATATTAGGCGGAACGTTCGAGTATTGCCGTTAAAACTGAAACGTCGGCAGCCGATGGCCGATTTTCCGATATAAATTGGTTTACTTGACGCCGTAAGAATATACAAGATTTTTATTATTCATGGCCATCACAAACAAGCTTTGCATAAAGTTCCATGTCTTGAGTTTTCCGGTCAATTTTGATTTTGACTAACCTTGTTTTGCCTAAATTCCGTTAATCGTTTCGTCGTGATACAATAAATTCAATTGGAACACAAAAGGCTTTCTTCTCTTAGCAATAGTTGAACTTTAGGTTGAATCTTGATAGGGTTAGAGTGAAGATTATGGAACAGGCTATAACCACCTATTGTAGCCACCCAATATTTCGACAAACGTAAGCCTAAGCTAACCAGAATTCATCGAAAAATCCGTCGCGTGCTTATAACCTAATCTAAAGCGTCGCAATGAATATGTGAAGCCCAGAAACGCTTCCAAATGTACATTTTTCAGTGTTACAAAGGGTGATTACAATGTGTGGTTGGCTACAGCCTGTCCCATTATTACTACAACCCTTGATTGAGTTGATAGTAAAATTAATCAGAACTCCGCTGAACGATACCATACCCATCCATTTGACCAAAGGAAGAACAATATACCAAATCTTCGTTTCAACAGATTATGGAACATGCTGTAACCAACCACCTACCAATAGATCGTAACCACCCAACATTTGGACAAACCTAAACCTAACCTAACCACAACTTAACCAACCTAACATAACCTAACCTAAAGGATCAAAAAGTATAACCGAAGCCAAAAACGCTTTCAAATGTGCATCCTCAAGGTTGTTCAGTAAATATTATGAAACAGGCTGTAAGTAGACACTGTAACCAAGTAACCACCAAATGTAGCCACTGAAAAACGCACATTTCAAGCGTTGTTGTTTGGGCTCTATACTTTTTGACGCTTTAGGTTAAGTTAACTAGGTTATGTCGGAAACTCGCAACGGACTATTTGGTAAATTCTGGTTTGGTTAGGTTTTGGCTTGTCGAAATGTTGCGTGGATGTGGATACAGCAGCGGGTGGTTACAATGTGTCGATGTCAATGCAGCATGTTCCATACTTCAACCCAAATCTTAGAAAAATCGGGAAGAGTATCAAAAACCGAAAGACCAGTGCGTCATTGAACCCAAAAACCTTGAAACTTTAACGATTTTTTAATAGTTCACACAAAATTGCGTGTATTCCACTCTTGCCAACGTATTTAAGCTTAAATCCTCATGATTCCAGCTAAAGCTACAAGAGAATGATCTATTATTTATTATTTATCACTTACACCTACCAAAATCAATTGGTTCGAAGGCATTAGCCAAAGCCTGCCAGTTAAACCTCTTGGCCTGCTCCTGTTCATGTGGATGTCGAATTGTGGTAACAAGGTTTGGATCCACTGGAATTGAAATACAGAGCGGTGGCAGAATACTAATGTACTTCCCACTCAGCGTCACGTTGTAAATTCCCATGAGAACCTGCCAATGATATGGCGAGAGACGTCTCCATGTATGTGAATTCGGCTCATACAATTCCTTCTGCATCTTTGTATTCTGGTAACTCAACGTTGTTTCCTTTAGTTGAAGAATATTGATTGATCCGTCGTCTTCCTTTCCTTCCTTCTTATTGTTCCTCTGGAAGGAGGCTCCACGTAGAAGTGTTCGATTAACAACATAGCTCCCAAGCGTATTTTGAGAAAGTGAGAGTGAGATTCGGGCTGAAGAATGATTCAACGGAAGATTGTTTAATGGGATGACCACGTCGTCTGCTTCCGTATCGTAGCGGAAATGTGCCACAATCCCAGACTCGTAGATTATGAATGATATCCAGCCCACCATGAAGATTATGAAAGTTCTTTGGAAGAATCTTGTTTTGGCCCAAAAGTAGACGAGTCGGAGTCGTTTGGGGAGTTTTACTAGAATTGGTGTTGACTGTGAAGGGGCGACGACGGAGACGGATCTGGCGGAATTCTTGTGATTGGAAATGGAGCCATTTGTGAGTCTGGGATTAGATTTGACACGGGAGAGACGGGGGTGCATGGGCGTTCGAAATGGAACATATGAAGATGAATGATGATGGGTTGAAGTGGTTAGTTCTGTACGTCGTATGTCAACTGACAGGACTGTGGCGAAGAAAAAGGTTTGAAGGAAGAAATCTGAGAGAAGGCCGACAATCGCGAGGATACAGAATTCTTGGATCATTGGGATGAACGTGAAGAATCCAATTGTCAGGATCGTTATTTCCGCTAAAAGATTTTTGGTTATGCTCCAGCCTTCTTTACTTAGACCCTGAAATGAAAAACATGTTAAAGATTCCATGCCATAAAACCTACTGGAATAAGAGTCAAAAGGTCAAAATAAAGTGGGCTAAAATACAAATAGTAACGCTGTAATGGGAGCTATTGCATCAAAGAGCTAAACAAATCAGGGCTCAAATAAAAGGAGCAACGCTGTAATACTGTATGAGTTACTGCATGAAAAAGCTAACAGAATTAAGGAATTTTTTGTGAATCTGAATATTTCAGTGAATTTAGGTTTTGTATTGGTCTAGTGGTAGGTTTTGTGGTTTAGAATTTTCGCCAAACACGATGTAACAGTAAAGATAAATAATAAGTTTTACACAACTCAGCCATTGTGCTCAGTTTAGCTCTTATCATGCAGTAGCTCTTGTTGAAAAGTAGCTCTTTCTATTTTGGTGTCCTCGCAGTTGTCCAAACTGCACTCGTCCAAACAGCTAAAATTGGTCTCTCGTCCAAACTGTACTTGTCCAAATGTTTAAAGCGCTAGAAAAGGTTCACAAATACTGCATGTCGTAGACACAAGTGTCTTTGACTATTGGCCTGAACCAAAGGTCATTCATTGGTACACATTAGGACATTTCCATATGGAAAAGGGAGAGACCAAGTTAAAATAATCTCTGAACACTGCTCAGTGGTATTGAAAAATGTGGCATAACAAGGGAATGTCCACCATGTTGTCCACCATTGAATAAAATATTCCTAGTTCTGGCATTACATTTTGAATTCCGATATAATTAGTGCAGTAGATTTGTTTGACATTAAATTGGATGCGAGATTTTCTTAAATCTTTGAGAGAACCGTAATAAACAAGCTGTTGCTTAGAGCTGTTGATATCTGTTGTATAGTCCATTATCCATTACTCAAAGATCCCTGTCCTATGTCTACGACATGCATTACTTGTGAACCTTTTCTAGCGCTTTAAACATTTGGACGAGTGCAGTTTCAGTTGTTGGATTCCATTGTTCGAACAACTAACCTGTGCAACTCTTATCTTGACATCCAGGTGTGCAGCCGTTGACACGACAGATTTCGTGAGAACCAAAATATTTTCCAGTCCAATGATTACGACTAAATATGGATATATGGCTTTGGCATTGATTTCATAGGTTACTCCAAAGTAGGTACAGAGTCCAACGGACATGCAGAGTGAAGCGACGACTGTGGTGAGAGCACTGAAGGCCATGCCTAATTTTGATTTGATCATTTCCACTTTCTTGACAGAGAAGTAGACGTAGATGAACATGGCAATGTAGGTGATGATGAGCGGGATTAGTTCAAGAAGGCTGGATTGGGATGGATAGTAAATATGCACGATTTTCCTTTCAGACTCATTCAATTTCGATGTAGAATTCTCTCCGTCTTGGGTCAGTTCGTCGGGACGTTTGGAAGGATACGATTTTAGTAGATTTGTCTTCAGATGAGTCAAAAATCTGAAAATATTCCAAGGAGAAACAAATTAGAACCATTTTTATTCGGGAATTGCAAACATTGATTCAAATCTCTTACTCTGGGTCAAAAGATTTGAAAACAATGGTCACTGCGTAAGAAACAATTCGTTGTCTGGCTTTGAACGGATATCTCTTCAGTCCTGTCTCCTTCACGTTCATCCCAAGCAGGAGTTCGGCCAATCCGCTCTTTCCTTTCTGGTGACTCTGATAGTTGAGAACGGTCCCAACAATGTCAGGGTCCTCCAAAAATTTGGCATAATTTCCTTGCCAAAAATTCACAGGTGAAACGACAAGACAGTTCTGCTCAGGTAGCATCGTGTTTTTCCCTTTGAGAGCCTTGGATTTCACTTCTCCCACGTAGAAACATAGTTCGGCTAGACCAGGTCCAGGATTTGTTCTGAAAATTAAGATTCAATCAATATTTTGCATTTTGCTGAACAGTGCATTCACATTCGTCACGTTTATAGCTCGGTGCATTGATGGGCAAACTGCACTCGCACTCACGATATTGCCTCAAAAATAAAAGTTACACAATGGCAAAGGTCTGTGAAGGCGAGTGCGAAGGCAGCTCTCAATTGTTAACAAAAATCGACTCAAATCTCTAAGGCGCGATGGCTTCCTGCCAAATCCAGTGAAGGCTGAAGGCTGACGGCCTTAAGCGGGTTATAGCCTTCACGAAGCGAGCGCATCAACTTTGCATGTCTATGGCTCGGTGTATTTTATAAAGCAAACCTACCCGAACAATTATATCAATATTCTGTACTTTTGCCATGTTATGCTAGGTTAAATAGATTTCTTAATATTCGAATCTTCGAATGTTGTGTTATTTTCAGTTGTCGTTCTCAGGCTCTGATCAATCAATTAGATCATTTTTTATGTGGACTCGAAAAAAAATGGATAGGGTAAAACTTGAGTCACATACAATCACACACACAACCCAATTAGTCATTCGTTCTAAAATAATCACGGATCGACGTGCCATTTCGTATTTCGCCGATCCCAAAATTTGTCATCCTAAATATCGATCGTAACACGCCAGAAACGTGCGTCTCATCCTAGAGAGTGTCCGCAAACTCTAATGGCTAATTGAGTTAAACATAGCATTCACATTTATAACCAATGCATGGTGTTTGGTGTTAGCCGAATGTGCATGAAGTCTTCAAAACTGACACAATATTTGCTATTACTTTACGTTAATATCACCTTTCAATTGTTAAAGACAAAAAATAAACCGTGCGACATCGATTTACGATAAGCTGCTGCTGCTTTAACATACATAATGTCCAATGCAATGACTATTACTGCTATGACTAATCTAAGTCAAACTACTTGGATTGCGCAGCGTATTATTACAGGCATAGCCTGTGTATGTATTCGTTTTGTGTGATGTAGTAGTCGGATGTGTCCTTTTATAAATTTCTATATGTAATCTGGTAT
>JAQFXZ010000265.1:0-23368 GCA_034694025.1 Ceratophysella scotica | reverse complement strand
ACCAAACCAAACCAACAATTCGAGCAAAAGTTCACCAAACCAAACCAAACCAAACCAAACCAAACCAACAATTCGAGCAAAAGTTCACCAAACCAAACCAAACCAAACCAAACCAAACCAACAATTCGAGATATCAGTTTCAGAAAGAGTACTGGGGTGGAGGTCGGGGTTCGTGGCTGGCTGCCGCGATGCTCGACTTGGATCTGTTGTTCAGGTTTCGGTTCCTACAGCTGGCGCATCTTTTTTTTCCCTTTTTTTTTGTTTTATTATTGTACTTAACTGCCCATTTACTGCCGCGATGCTCGGCTTGAACCTGTTGTTCTGGTTTCGGTTCCTACCGCTTGCGCATCTTTTTTTTTTCTTTTTTTTTTTGTTTATTATGGTACTTCACTGGCTATTTACTATAAAGGTTTGGACCTGTTGTTCTGGTTTTGTTTTCTTCGCCATGAAATTTGCTTTTTAAAAATTTTATTTGTATTTTACTGCCTGTGATTTCTTGGTCAATCTATTTTTATGTCTTAAAATCTCATTAAGGAAGATTTTAAAAACCTTGTTAAAAGGTCAGTCAAATTTGATGCTCGTCAGTCATGAAATTCTAAAAATGTGAAAAGTAAGGAGTTTTTATGGTTTCTGCAATCACAATGGACGCATTAACGGAACTATTTTACAGTCAATATATTTTATTGAATTTCGCTTGTTTCACAATGGTCTACTAAGTTTTAAAAATTGGTTTTCTAGTATCGTAAGCTGAATTTTATCGGTCATTAGTTTAGGTTAGGTTCAATTTCATTAAATTGTCAAAATCGCTAAAGGACTATATGACACTAAATTATAGGATTATGTGGTAATATTTCATAGACTTCATACTTGCGTAAGAGCGTTTTAGTGTTGGGATAGCTAAAAATATATGGTTAGCAAACGAAAATTATAAAAATATTTCATACACCTAGCCATGTCTACACAATAAATAAGGAGAATCCATGATTTAATCTCAAGCGTACTACTGTTGGCCTATAGGCATAGAAATTTGAATGATCACATTCCATTCTTGCGGAGAGGCTCCTGCGCTCCATCCCAGAATTGTCTCAGAAGTAATAATCAAAATATTCGGTCCTGTAATACGTTGGCGAACGGTCCCAACCACTGTGGTGAACCTAGCCTCGCAAATCTGAAAAGAAGAGTTAAAAATGATCTTTTCGCTTAGAACAATACTATAGCTGGGTTAGGATACTGGCACAACTGACCTCGTGAACTCCCATAACTGTGATTTTGGCAGAAACCGGTGTTGAATACTCGTCTTTACTTTGTACGTAAATGCAGATCCCAAACTCGTGTACTTGGTGCACAGCAAAAAATACATCTTCCCCACATTGAAGACGATATATTGTCCTCCAGATAAGTTTTTCTATATAGACATATTGAAACTTTTAGGACGGTCAGCATGCAAACATATAAGGTGAACTTCAAAATGTTTTTACCTGTTCTCCCTTGCGTCAAGCAGCGAGTTTGCTGGAAACTTCCCAGTGCTCCGATCTCCTTCATTCGATGAGTTAATTTTAAATGATCCTCTATCTTACTCCATGCAACCTCGATTTTGCATCCGTATGGGCAAAATATAGGTCTGAGAAAATGAGAACAATTATAAAAGCGTTTAGCACATATGTGGAAGGAATATCGATTTCGAATAACTTGTATGCAGCCAACGATTATGCATAAAACACACCTCGCTTTGCAGACTTCATGATGTGCAGAAAGTTCTGGGACGCTGAAGCGCTCCCCGCAGCTGTACTTACAATCAATCAGTAACAATTTGACGATCTTATCCATGCTTCTGCACTCGGTTTGGTATCCATCGCCGTGCCGACATTCGGCGCAAGTTTGATTTGTTCCACTACCCTGCATACGACCCCAACACTTGGAACATATGGTGTGACCACGTACACACTCTCTGATTGGAGGTATCAGCCAGGATCGGCAAATGTTGCACTCCAAACTTTCTTGGAGTTCCTGGGAATTCTCAACAACAAACACGCAGGGTTCGTCTTCATTACGTCTGAAATCAACAAACACAGGGAAGTCCAATTTTTGCATATGAATAATGCGCCACTTTCTAGATTAGCATGTAAAGATGTTGTCAACTTGAAATTCCACTCATAAAGTAACAATTTAATAATTAAACTAACAAACCTCTTGCGGTTATTTGCATTCTCCATGATGAAAAGTGGTTTTTCGGCAAGGTCAGCGAAGTCGATCAAAACCCATACACATTCCCCATTCAGAAGAGGTACTACAACCCAAAGGATACCAAAAAGAAAATGTAGAGTTATACACTAGTCACTGCAAGCACCCACTTAATTTTTCACGATTCGACACAATAAAAATTTATGTAATTAATTGTTCGCGTGCTACACATTGTATACTTACAAAAAACAGGATGTGGAGAGCTGAGACAAGCCGACCGTCCTCGCCCGCTTGAAACTACCAACTGAGGGTCATGTTGCGGTTGGTTCCCTTTAAATACCTAGCTTACACAGGAAACTAAACTCCACTTGAAAATTCAGTTGATGCAAATTAGTATCCAATGACACGCAAACTCAAACACGTAGTACTTACTTCAAAATTTCAATTAGATAGAGCAGAGGTATGCAAGCTCATAGGCGAAAAAATTTAAAACAGGGAAAATACAATTTAATTTTAATCTAATTTACGTTAGGTTAGGTAGTTAAACCAACTTAGTTGATAAATGTACTTAAGTACTAGTTAGGGTCGGTCGCGATTCTAATTTGATTCGAAACAGAAATGATGTTAATACGATTTACGGGGGCACAGCTAGGCCAGGTCGATTCCGGCGCCATATTGCAAATTGGAAGTTTGATATCCAATTCTAATTCCCAACTAAAATATCGAAAAGCGTTTTAAATTTTATGGAGCTCAAGCAATATTTTAACTCTCGCGTATTGTTGTCATGACCAATAATTGACACTGGCATTTAAGATATGACGCAACTACGCAGCGCTGCAAAATAAAACCGTGCAAGGCGTCATACTGAAATTTCCACGAGAAATTATGTAAACCAATTTTATTTTTAGTATGAAAATTTAAACATTCAAAACTATTAGTGTTTAGGACGAAGTAACATTTTAAGGTTTACAAAGTGAATTGAAAATTACTGAATTATATGTAGCATGTTACAATCCAACGTGCTTAAACTATATCATGAATATTTACATTAAAAACTTAGACTTAGAGTACTTGCTTCATTACGTTTGCTCAAAAATCGTTCTACAAATTTGGTATTGTATATATCTTAACAACATATTCTATTATTTGGAAAAACACATCGAGTTTACAAAATAGCATTTCTGGTTTCCAATTGCAAGGTAGATCTTAGGATAGAATTGATTTACAAACAAGAATATATCAAGAATCCCTCAACCTCATGCTCAACCTAAACCTTCTCAAAGCGTCATGAGCTGCTTCTTGTCGTCGGGCACACATTCTGAGTTGCCCTTCTAGGCGAGCACATTCAGTGGTTAGAGACTCCATCTGTGCCCCATTTGCCACTTGATACTCTTCTGCATCGTGAAATGCTAATTTAAGCTTGTGTAGCTCAGTAAGATTGTTTGATATGCATTTCAACTCTGCATTTGGAGCCAGACCAAGCTTTAGCGCACTACTTGGAAAGTTTTCTGGAACACTGCATGACCGGCGGCCAATGACACCATCATTTTCAAGTCGGTGACCATCACGTGTTAGGATTGTGGGACAAGCGTAGAGACTTCGGTCGTTGTATATTTTCATAAGGTTGATTGCAGACTCCAGACTATCAACCACAATAGTATTATCAAGAATATTGTCGAACACCTTCGTAGCTGCGACGTGCATATGTGACGGAAAATGCAGCATGGAGCGAGCATAAACAGGATTTCCTGCTGTTGTGAAATCCAAAAGATTCTCTTCAAAATGTGGTCTCACTGTCATAACATCTAGAGGCAGGAATTCATATGCACGTTGTCCGCCGTATTTCCGTTCTAGCTCTTGAGCTTTGTCAGAAGTCTCTGTTACGACAGCTCCCAACGTGCTTTGCAAGTGCCAGGAAAGTAATTTCTGCAAAGCAACGTCTGCCGCATGTCCATGACCTTTAAAAGTAAAAATAAATTGAACAACGTTCAAAATCTAAAAACAAACTTTAGTCCCGACTCACACATGATATGTGATATACTTAATACTTTGCAGTTACCTTCCGACCTAATTTCGGCTAGTAATCCAACTAACCCAAGAACTTTCGGTTCTTCTGCCCAAGGTCCTTCCAAAATATTGCACTCTGTCATACGACGTTGCGACTCTATGTCAAGGCGTTTTCTTCTCAGGAACTCCATTTCTCTACCGACGCCATCAGATGTCGTCAAGCTTACCCCCATTCTTGGTGCAACATTTTCCAAACCTATTTTGCAGTTCTCGATTCTTCGTGTTAAATATTTCTCTTCATTTAGGAGACACATCAATTTCTCTCGGGCTACATTTAGATTTGCTAATTTTCGATTGTGCACCGTTTGAAGATTAGTGATATCCGTCTGCAACTTGAGTATTTCCTGACAGTGTTGGACGTTGCTGAAGAATGTGAAGTCTAATCTGTAGAAGAACATGGAACCATCTTCCAGAGTTGCGGTGAATCGTGCGTCATGCTGCGAATTATTTTGCAGGTTTACGCCATGCGAAAAAACTAATGGTTGTGGCAGAATTGCTTGTCCGTTGGTAAATTGAAATGCGTATTGCAATGCAGCATGATTCTCAAGGATTACTCCGTCCGAAATTTCAATTTTGAGTACTCCCTTGGGAACTACGAAGGGTAGGCCACCAGGCCAAGTATCCTTGTATGCAATCGAGTTGCCATATTGGTCCTTGAGAATAAAAGTTGTTGTAGGGATAATGATGCGGTTCATCGGCTCTTCCAGGCTGTTTGTTACGGTTATATTGTTAACTTCAATGTCCGGCTGAATGCAATGAGTTTCTGCTGGATACACAACGAAATCATCGCATTGTAAGGAAATGCACTGAGTTTCTCCGCAGCTTGCGTTCTTGTAGAAAAGTTCGGTCTTGTATACTCCCGATGTAGTTGGAACTTTGTGAAAAGTGTAGAGCCCTTCAATCACATTGTCAGGAAGACACTTGACGTTGTGGGATCCACTATCTAGGCGCAGGGTTAGGTCCTCCTTCAAAGCCTCTTTATATCGGCTTCCATCTTCTGCGTACAACGCAACTGAGAAATGCTCAAATGTGGAGCCAGCCTTATACGAGCATACTTTAGTTCCACCCAAATACACAGGAACTATACGGAAGGGCAAGTCTGACCGCTGGATGATGTGGAGATAGCGGCTTCTCTTCAATATTTCTCCGCATATTTGGACCTCAATATTAACTGCAATTGCTTTTCCGTAACACTTTCCATCACATTCTTGACATTCTGTGACTTGGTACACTGGTTTAGATCGACGGAACTGAACTCCCGCCAACACATGACCAAAGTCAACGATAGGATCAAGGCTATTAACTTTGAGAGTGAAATTCCGAACTGGATGATTTTCAAGAAGATCAAAATCATCGATAGTGGGTTTCAGGGAGAAGTTGATTTGTGCGTCTGCTAATGGCTTTGTTTTGTTGTTGGCCGCATCGACAAACCAGGCACGGATCTCTACATACGATCTGTTTTTGATGGTCATGATTCCAAGGTTTGAACGTTTTCCATCAACTTCCAAAACCAGTTCAGTTGGACGTCCTGGAACTACGCATAGCATCAGCAAGGCGGGAAATTTATTTTGATAGTTAAGACTTAACGTGCAGCTTCCCAAACTGACGGACGCAGGGGCCTCGTTTGATTCGAATATCTTGAGATTTTTGATGACAAACGAGGTGTTTTCTAAATCTGACGCAAGTTCGACCTCAAACTTCTTTTCACTATCGTTAACTTTCAAGTCGAAATCAGTAATAAGGTGCTCTGGATCAAGTATCGCGATGGCATTTCCGTACTGATCCATAATCTTGACGTGAATGTCTGGTACACTTTCACCGATAGGAACTGAAACATTGTTGGGATGACTTCCTGCAAAATTTGCATGGAGTGCGCACGGATCAAGTGCATGAGATGTCAGGTAGAATGTATGGTGAACAATTTCATCGTAAGCCACCATTTCTATTGTCGTTGTTAGCTCTCTTCTGGATTCTGCACGTGTTGGTAAATCCAAGATTGGGAGACGCTCTTGGGAATGTACTCTTTCCTTGGACCAATTCACATAGACCCAGTGCTTACTAGCGTCAAAACTCACTTCATGACCAAGACAATCGAAGAGCTTGAAGCCAAGTCCAAGTTGATCTCCAATTTTTTCAAATCTTTCTGAACCATGTGGTATTTCAACATCAGATTCTGACCGGTCGCATGGTACTTGATACACCTTTACCATTTCCGGTCTTGTGCTCCTGATTACATGAATCTGCATCCGTGCGGGTGAGATGTCGGGAAATTGGTCATAGGAAATCTTGCAAAGAAGGACAGCTTCAGCACATTGCGAAGTATTTACTTCCGCAATGAAAATCCGTTCACTCATTGGCATTTTTTGTTTATTCGTTGAAACCGGCACTGTCTGGATAAAATTTAGTTCTCCTTCAGTCCAAGAATTGTCTTCACATTTGATACATTTGTAGATGTTGCAGGTAAGCAGGATCATCTTACTCTCACTTTCCGCTCCAGCGAAAATTGAATTTCCATTGGAGTCGAGGACACGGCATGTCACGCTAGCTTTTGTACCATTCTCAATTGTAAGAAGTTCTTCTTCGCATGTAATTTCTGCAGGTGGTCCAGTCCTGAATTCAATCTTGCCTAATTTACATTTATGAGTTACAGAATTCATTTGGATCTCAATTTCCAGCTGACAGTCCTGCAACACATGCCAATAGCTGATTAGAAATTGCGGGACTCAAAATATATTTTACAAGGCTTCTTTCACGATTTAATTTACCTCGGATGCATGATCAAGAAGGTTGCCTGTCGCAACTATATCGTGCACCACCAGCTTATCCTCTACTACACACAATTCTCCCCAAGTAAATGTCAGCATGACATCGGGATTTCTCCTGAAAGGATTCACATCGTATTTTGAAGTATAACCTTATTTAATTTGCGTGTCGGCGAGCACAATAAATTTTTAATGCTTATATTAACACCATACCTCTTTGCTGTAATAGCAATGCTAGGCTTCTGAGATTTAAATGATTCCCAATCTTCCGGAAATTTTATGTTTCCCTCAGCATCTTCAAAGCACATTGTGATATTAAACGGGACTCCGACTCGCTGGGTACGGTCTACTTTGTCTGTAAATGTATCAAAATATGTATTTACTAATATTTACCATAAAAACCTTTCAATAGAATATAATTCTACAGCTAAATGTTTATCTTCCTACGCTTTATAATTGTTTAAATTAGATGAACAAAATGTAAAAAAATGAAATATATTTATATAAAAATACAAAATACTGAGACAGTGATAAGTTACCAATTGTAAGGGTGCTCATTTTCAACTATCCGGGAGCTAGCCTTTGAAGGATTCGGAAACTTCAAGTTCAATGCGGTCTCAAGGCTATTATGGATCAGCAGTGTCGCCACTCGATACCTTCTCCGCACAAAAAAAGAAGTGCTGATGACTCACAACTCAGAAATGCCGAATTTTGCTTCAATTAAGAAAATTTAAATTACCAAATGTAAACTGCAACACTAGAAGGAGCAGAAGAGAGAACCTTCTCGGCCCGTGTCTGAGAAACATCTGAGCATACGATTTAAACCAGACAATTATATATACCAAGATTCGTCAACACGAATGTATGCTGCTCATGTGGGCAATTTTCACTGCCCTCGAGTTCAAGTCAATCTTCCACAAAGAAGTTGTGACCAGATTTAAATCCGAAACGGAATTCATGAACATTTGTTTCAACAATAACGCAAAAAAAGAAATTAAATTGCCCGTGAAGCGCGTCCACTTGCGTCTGATTCCAGAGAGCTACTGATGAAAAACATTACTATTTATGCTTTTAGAATACCAGGCTTCCACGATACTCTACACTGGATGTGATGACACCTTTCGCGCAACAAATGCATTTTCATCAAAAGCACGAAATTACGAGTTTCTGATGTTTAACAAGAAGTGCATACATTTTATTTAGAATAAACTTCGAATGTTTATCTCAATTACCCAAGCATCTGCTCAAAGTCTACTACTTCTGCATTTTTCTCTAGAGAAATTCTATATATTTCCTTAAATACAGCATTTAAACTATCCAACGCATAGGAATAATATGCAGAGGAGTTCTTGCAATACTTAACTAATCTACTTATTCCTAACATTGGACTACCCGTTGTATTACGAAAAAATGATACCTTATAGGCTTCAAGCAATATCTTTACGAAAAGGTGTTCGATTCGCAAACTTATTTTTAAAAAAGGAACAACAATAAATATACGTTGCTGTACTGGAACAGGAAAGCACAAAAATGTCTTTGCAAATGAATATAGCTTGTCGTCAATGTACTCACAAAAGTATGTTTTGAATTCTGCAATACTCGTCTGATCGTACAATAACACCAAAACGTTCTGAATTAACCACAGCAAGCTATAATGACCTCTGGCTAACCCAGGAGTTATTGTAAACAAGATTTCGCAAAATTGTTTTGTTGTGACATAAAAATGGTCTTCGTAGTGGTAAGCAAGAAGGGTTGTGTGGCATACTGAAGTGGAGACTGGACGTCCTGTTTTCTTCATTGATACGGAACTGTAAACGAGAACATCAAGGATTGTATCGGAGAGCTTGGCAAAGTCTAATGGTCTTGAAAAGCAGCTGTGAACCACTTCGGACATGTTGAATCTCTGAATGCGGTACTCTAACAATCTTGGCCAGTCAAATCTTGGGGTGTATTCAAATTTCAAGTCGTCATTGGATATTAAGTCCAAACACTCCTGACCGACGAGTTTGTGATCCTCTCTCTTTCGAAAGTTTGACGCTACGAGTCCCATATCTCTGCACAAGCTGTTATCATGTCGTGCGTCACGTGTTGACACCGCGGACCCATAAATCAGAAAACAGGACAATGCTTCGGCAGCAAGAAGGCTCAGGTAGTCTTCTGCAACAATTGACAAATTCATTTTAGGTAATTAGAAAATTTGAGCATTTCCTTATGTTGATCAAGGTTAGGTTAGGTTAAGTTTAATACTGATACTGACCTATAGCAAAATCAATGTAGTGTAGTTCATTTTCCAGCGCCTGCTGAAGATTAGAAAGGTGCTTTTTCATGAGTTCACTCATAGCTGGGATGTACCGGTTGTATCTGTGGTACACCATCATCTCATCTTCTGCGGACAGTGTTTGTCTTGAAATTAAATTATGTCGGAAGCAGAATTCCAACGCAGCTGTTGCAGAAGCTTCTGCAAAATTCGATGGGAAACGAGCGTCATCGCCAACAAGCTCGTCACCACTGGAAACAATGAATTCTATTCTTGCGGATCTGAAACTTCCTAACTGTGCAGATTCCAATAGGCGATCCAGAATAAGGACGTGGTGTAAGTATAATTTGGCCGTCCGCATTAACTTTTTTACTTCACATTTAGTGTTTAGCAAAAATCCACCACTTACGTACTTAAATATGAAGTTTCCAATTTCACTTTTTTTAAATGGTTTAGTCGCATTAGCGTGGACATGTTTTGAGTTCTCAGAGTAGCACTTCACAGAAGTTATTGGGTGAAGCGCGGCAGGTTCCGCAATCATAATTCTGTCTAAAAAATTATAATAAAAGTTTCCCAAATTTGGCTCGCACAATGGATAGTACTCGGCACCCGGCGATACCCCATTCATTTTCTCAACAAGGCCATCTCTCTTCCAGAGCAGAGTACTGTTGTCAAGGTGACAATCGAACGCATGATGAATCAAAACTTCCAGAATTGGATTCGGATCAAGGCAAGCCAATTTGTTGACCATGTACGATGTGTTCATGCATTGACCCATGCACATTCCCAGAAATGCAAACATAATCGGTGACTCGAACACGTTCAGATTCTCGATGATATAGTTTGTAAATAATTCACCAAACTTCACAAAATCACAACAAATTATTTCAAAAACGTCTTGTTTTTCTTGTTCATTCACTTTGGGAAAAACCTTTTGTTGGCTGCACTGGAATGAGTCGGAGCCCATGAGGTGCGCCATTGACTGGTTTAAAGAGGTGTAAACTACATGAAGAAGTTTTTTAAAGCACAGAAACTCAATTTCGGGGCACGTCCAAAATATTAATTTAACTGTAAAATCGCAGGATTCAAACAGATATATTGTCCATATATAATTTTCTGCACTCGTAATTCTACATCCCTTTAATATTGATTTAGCCTCCTCTCGCTTAGGGTGAAGGGGGTATTTTATTCTAATATTTTTCATAGGTTTTACAAAACACCACGTCCGGGAAATCACTTGTACGCCGTCAATTTTTCGGGAAACTTGAATTCCATCAACAACAAACGAGTCCTGATCCATTATTGTGACTTCTTGAATTTGAGTTCGTACAATTCGTAGAACATGTTAATAACACTGAAATATATAATATGAAAAACTTATTATTCCATATTGTTTTTAATAAATATATAATCGTGCTACATCATGAAAATATTTGAAAGTTCTTGTTAATGAAACATGCTTATTGGTCATACTTTGCAGTGGTTCTCCAATGAGCTTCGTATTCCGCTTTGACGTATCTAAAGTCATGAATTGCTTCGACCGTATTCAACAAACTTTCGATCACTTGCTCTTGCTGCGAATGTAAAAAAAGATTTACATATTTACAACAGCCTATCTATTAAGTGCGTGGACATAACAAGAAAGAGTCTTACATTTGGTTTCAACTGTGGAGATTTCGAAACAATTTCCACATCTTCGTCGTCGTCATTTACGTCAATGTACTTCCTGTGTGTAGACTTGCTATTGCACCGGTGATTCAACTGGTCAAAAGCTTCAGCACTTAGAGTACTCTTGAATGATGCAATGTTCGCCTTGATGCTTACTCTGAAGTGCTGTAACATTCCATAAGGACTTCGTTCAAAAAATTCCGTGCCCTGGAAGAGAAACAAAAATTTTGGTCAGTAATCTCGATTGTCGATATTCACTTTATCGTAGAAGCCATGACTCACGTTTTTGCGAATGACTTCTGCCCAAAATTCTATAGTATTGGGGTTGTCCCCTGGTTTCATGTGCAAAATCTCCTGAACCATGAGCATCTCCTGTGCATGCGTGTATCTCACACATGAAGTACGGCGCGTTGGACTGCGACCCAAGGTCTTTTCCGAAAGCTTCCTTCTCTCGTAGGCTGGAAAAGAGTTTGCTTCTTCAACCGACAATCCATAAATCTCCGGGTTCTTATGAAGATTTGGTCTAATCCTTTTGAGGAATCTCTCTCGCAAACTGGAGGGAGTGTGGTTCTGAAGTTCCTGTTTTTTTTTGGTCGAAAGTTATTATCTAAAACATTCAAAACATGCTAATTCTAAAAATCAGAAGTTACTAACCTTTAACAATATAAGCCTATCCCAAACGGCATTCCCACTTGTCTCTTTTTGAGCGCCTTCTGCAATGATACCCTTCACAAGGATTCTTTCCTCTTTTGTTGTAAATCGATTCCACGTCCTCGGCCTATCAGATTCTTTTGACAGTCTAGGGGTGCTAACAACGCCTCCTCCGCAAGCATTACTTGTACTGCTAGTTTGAACGTTTGGAGTGTCTTTTCCAAACATGAAGGATGTTTTAATAGAAATTTCAAACATTGGCATAATTTATTTATTTTGGACAATCTACATTCTTACCCAAAGTATAAATTCCGGATGCCGATCCACTCTCTGATGTGCTTTTGATGCTCACAGATCGCCCTGCAAGTGATAGGCGATTGTGATAGGCTATATTTAGTCGACTCTGTGCAGGAGACCCCTTCTCAGGATTCATTTTTCTTTGGACTCCACGACTGATAATTCTCTTTGCGTGTTCGTCTCACCACAGCCTTCGCTCTTGCTAAGTATTGATGCAGACTGAATAATATAGCTGTGTATCACAAGAACACATTCACATTAAAGCCCGCTATTTGAGACTAACTACTTAATCAGGACTCAAATCTAACAAACTTACTCTCGAACGCCCTGGCCAAAACGCTTTACCAGTGGAATATCGGAATACGATAGTTTGAGAAGTTCTCGAGCCCGAAGTTTTACTAAATTCAGCTCTTCTTGTCTTCTATCAGGGTCACTGAAAAAATAGAATACACAAAATTATTCTGAAGATTGTTAAATTCATTTATGTTGCATATTATATTAACACTTGAGTCTTAGTCTTACCTCATTGTTGTTCGACATTGATTTAGGAGTTGCGTCAGTAAATGGGATTGTATATGTTTTCCGATCCAGCTCTAGATCCAAACTGAAAGAAGCTTTGATGCAAACGTGTCCTAAATAGTTAAATAAATGGTAGTTTTCAGGAAATAAGCAATTATACTTTGTGCCCAATAAATATGACTTTTCCGAACTAAATCGAAATGCAAAATATCACTTGTTTAGGCTAACCTAAGCTAACTAGGTATATAGTAGTGTTACTTATATAGACAGCAGTCGGTCTTTTGCCTTGGAGCACGGAGCGGGTTTTGGGCATATAGGCTCGACGCTGTAAGAAGTTTTCAACCACCAATCCTGATTTCCTTAAAGGCTCCTGTCATGCCCAAGCATACAGAGATAGAGAAAAGAGACACAGTGAGATAATGCGGTAAATGTGCCCCTACTACGACAAGGAACAGTTAAGTCTAGATTAAAGGCCTACATACTACACAGTATATGAATCTAACCCAAGCTAACCGGTTTCACTAGCTATCTGTTACTAAACGTGTAAAGGAACTTTCTGAACCAACCAAATGCAAAATGAAGTGGAACTGCGCACCTAATAGTTCAACAAACATGGTGTTCGTAATAAAAACTTGTGCAAATTACCTCTGTGACAGGCTTGCGCCAAACAATTTCGGTGTGTTCCGTTCCAATCCCACTGTAACTAGGAACTACAGAAAACCACATGGAGCTGCACACTAAGTTGTTCAACAAATGAAGTTTTTCAATCTAAATTTGCCAAGTGATCGCTGCAGTTGCCTTTTTCCAGTTATTATTTTTATGACCTTTCCGATCCAACTCCAAATTTAAACTGAAAGAAAATCTAATCAAACCATGCAATATATAGGTTAAGTTTAGGTAGGTTTAATATTAAAGTTGCCACAACAATAGAAGAATTATTTATGTTGCAGCTAACATGGATAATTGGCTTTTATGCATATTACCATACTAATAATAGGAAACAAATTTTAAGCACTATTGAATAGTACTACTTCAAAATAAAACCTACCTAAACTCAAACTTTCCTTAGACTATACTAGCATGTTGATTGTTGGTTGTAAAAAACAAAATAGATTACGTGTTATAGCATATAAGTTTTATAAAATGCCCGATATTTCTATTAAGGAAGTGAAAATTATGATCCTCAGTTTAAAATATATTTGCCTCAGACCAAGAATCTAGGGATTAATACCTACGCAAATGGGCGATGAGTTTCCGGATTAATATACTCTGAAACAGAATCATTTTTTTTCTACAAACTGAAAATTAATGGTTTCCATTGTATGTGGAAAATTAATTCAGAAATTGTGAGACCTTGGATTTCTAGTTTTCAGAGTCAAAGTATACTTTATTGTAGCAAGATCTCACCCATGGTCCCCAATACCACGATAATTAAATTTTATATTCATGAGTAACAAAAGTATAATATAGATGCTTTGCTGCGATATATCATAAAAGTATATCTATAAAAAGCTAGACTAAATACTGCTCAAGAAAATCTATAACAAGTCACATCACTAACAAAATAAGTAGGCTAACAGGAACTTCGAAATTACGCTATTTCGACTACTCATCGGCATCTTCTTCCATTAAACTTGTCAAACTTGCCACAGCGAGGGTTAGCCTTTTCCGACATTCAGCCTGATAACCTAAAAACATAGAATTTCGTCGCATTAAATTCACTCCTGAAATAGGATCCTATGCTTTACATAGCGCAAAACCAATGACGTACCCTCCACATTTTGGTTATGTGACAAATCCTCGACCCCAAGTCCTGAAGGAACTTCCTCGCTACTGTACATGTCCGCATTCGACGGAGTACCCACGGTGTCAGAAGGGTTTTCCATTGCTTCTGGATGATCAGATACTCGGCCTGTTTACAAGTAAAATTACAATAATTACAAGCAGCTAGCACTTTTGAAAATATTGAGTTGAAATGCAAATCACCTGGAACATTAAATTCAGCGCCAAGCTCAACGTTGTCAGTATCGATTGTAGATCCTTCTTCGCTGCTGTACGGCGAAGCTAGCGGAGTGACGAATTCATTTGATGTATAGCCATGGACAAGGTCCCTAACATTTTCGTGAAGGCTAATATCCACCTCTCCGGCCTCCTCAACAACATCGACATCAGCGCCAACTCCTGGAGGAATTCCTAATTCAGATCTTGGTGAATTTCTCAAATCTGAAACAATTTGATAGAGAGCAAGGTCATTAAAAAATATTTTAGGAATATTATTATATACAGAAAAATTACAGTGCATTTGTGCTAGCAATAAACTAATGAGTAATTACCTTCCTGAGTGGATTGCTGGGTTGCCTTATGAAGACGAAGGGCGTCTATCAGTACATTCTTGTACGATTTGTGATCCAGTTCGGGAAAAACGGCTTGCTTCGCACTAATAAAAGCATCCACTAACTCAGGGAGCTCTTGCATAAAGGCAATGTACTCTGGTCCCTTTGGGGCCAGATGAGATATTTCCTCAATTGCGGAGGCTCTTGAGTTGTCTTCTAACACTTTGGTCTTGAGCAGCTCCATCTGACTTTCCTCTTTGTTCACCAGCTCAGTCAGTTCCACCACTTTCTTGGTGTGAAATAATAAATCTTGCGTATGCTGCTCATTATCCTTCATGAGTTTCTTAAGTGCCTCCTCATTTGTACACGGCGGTGTGTTGCCAATGCTACTTTTGAATCGCGGAACCTCGGGCATTTGAAGCTCATATTGCCGTTCAACTTCTTCTTCATTATCCGTCTCAACTGAAAAGCGTGGTCAAATAGGCAAATTAAACATAAGCGGCGTAGCGCATCTTAGCAGAATGCGTATTATTTAAGCAAACCTTTTTCCTCCAACTTATCAGCATCTCGTAGCTCGCTCAATGCACCATGGAAGGCCGTTACCAGTGAGTCTTCTAGAGCCAGTTTCCTATCCCATTTTGAGTCTGGGTTTTTTGATTTGTGGGCGTAGTACGCGTTAATAATGTCATCTTCGATGTATTGGACTCTTGCCGGTCCACTGGGTCGATCCCGTTTGAACCGTGCATCTATTGTTATAAATTGGAACAATTTTTTGTCTAAACTGGCTGATTCATTTCAGTAGGTAAGATCATTAGAAAATTGGCACATATATTCATTTAATTTTTCTTACCAAAGAGTTTTATCAAAAGAGATAGAATAATCCGGCCAAGATCTCCGCTAGTGCCTCCAACTGTAAGACCACGATGCAACACTTGCTGAAAAGCACTCGTAAATTTCGAAACGTCCTTGATCTCCTCATACTTCTCAAATTCTTTTTTCATTAGATCCCAAATCCGATACCAGTTTAGTTCCCCAGATTTTATGAAAAATTGGCCTTCTTGTTCTCGGACCTTAGACTTCATCATTGCATTGGTAATTTGTTTGGGATCAATTGTGATCTCCTTGGATTTGCTCACTCCAGTGCTTGGATTAGTCAGTATTTCCCAATAATAAGGACTAACCTGAAACAGATAGAATAATGTTAAAATGAACCTTTTTGATTTTAGGGGAAATGTTTAGTGATTATTTTAACATACTTCAGTCGAGTATACAACCAACGCATTGAGGAAGATGCCAATTTTTTCCTTTGCGTGGTTCCCAGTTAGTCTGGCCTGACTGTTTTTGCCCAGACACCTTATTTCTTCAGAAATACTGCCCAAAGTCAGCATGCGGAGACTTTCACTGGATTTAGGACGTTCATCCGTATTATCGAGTATATCAACTTCAGATTCTGACTCCGGTCTTGCTTCCTCAATACGATTAGGCGAATCCTGTAAACGAAAGACATAAAGGTTTCTAGTTTGAAAAATTGTAAACGATTAAAATGCAAGACCAAAGTCGTGCATGATTTTACATTTTTGAAGATTACTAAGCACACACTACGCCCAGCTAGAATTCAAACAATTTAACAACTTACGTCACCGTGATGCCGTTTCCGATGACCCTTGCCAGAAGAACTTTTCTTTCTCTTTCCCTCTCTCTCAGCCATCTATTTCAAACGATGATAAGTGAGATAAAATTGTAATTAAATACAAATAAGGTACATTAATACTTGATAAATAGTGGATCTCGGTCTGCATAACGTGTAGAATATGGACAGAATTTGCTTACCGCGCAAGTTGTCATAGCGCCAGAGTCACTTCAATTGTTTAATAAGTTCAAGCAGGCAGCGCAACAAACAATTTCTCACATTTACCCAGAATAATAAAATTAAATATAGAATTAAGTTTAAGAGAGATATGTGAATTAAATACTTGACCACTTACCTTGATTAGTGGATCCAAACTGAGTTATTTCGACGAGTTGCACTGGCTGCTAGCAACTTTACAAATAGTAGCACAACCTGCTCCGAGCTGAGCTTTACAAAGGTCCTTCCTACACCACCGTTGGAACATGAATGAAGAGATCTCTACACGATTTCAGAATATATACTAGTAACTTCAAAAGATGTTCACGTTGAAGTTTGTACCACAGAACCACCACACCCATCTTTCTTAAAACGAAATAGAACCAGAATGCGCTATCAAAGCCATATATTGCAATATTATCCATCAGTGTATTTCCTGGTAAACCCTACCCCACTCTGACCCTACCCTAACCGTTACTAGTTGTGCTTCGTGTTCGTAGCTATTTTTTTTTTACTGAAAATGAGATCTAAACGAAAAAGATTCCTAAAGCTACCTAATTATGCTAGTGGTTCTCGTGAACCTAGGCACCAACAATAACTCATACGTTCTACTCCTAGCGCCATTTATTTACGCGAAATTGAAACTATCAATGGCAGAAAATACAAATAAAATGTGCTCGTGGCAATCCCATATTTATACATCAACGAAATCAAAACAAATTAGACGAGTAAAGAATTATGCTCGTTGCAACAACCTATCCTTTCAAATCGAACTCGAGTCGAAAATCAAACAAGTACAAGCGAGCCAAAATATTGCGTTGTGCTGCCAGCTGAACTTTTTCTTAAATCCAGAGGGAAGCCTATTTATTGAATACTGAAACGAGTACGATTCCCCTCATGACTTAGCTTAGTTGAGTTAATTCTAGACTTTAAACACACTTCACTAAACACGTCAAACACAAGGCAAACGCTGGGCTCCACGTTAACACGCATAAGGGATTTTTAAACAAAGATACGAATAAATGCAGGAGAGCATATTTTATTAATTATGGCAACACATATCCTGCAAAGATTTTACAATTTTGCTAGTATATTTAAAGATGTAGCAAATCTTTGTACTTAACACTATTTACAATTATTGTCGTTTTCCTCGGATTCTGCTCCCGATTCGTCGTCGGAAACATCTGAAATCTCGCTGAATTCTTTAGAACGAGAAAGTTCGGCCTCATCAAACGTGATCGGAAGTGTGTTCTGCTCCTCGAGACGGCGAATATCTTGAACAAATTTCACCACATTGCTTTCAGCTATCAGTATTCCAACAATTCTTTTCAAGTTGTTCAGCGTACAACGAACAACCTGATTCTCTCTCCCGTCGTTTGATTCTTTGATTTGATTCCAAATCTGAGTCAGACATCCTGAGACAATGTAGTACAATTTAACCCGCTGTCCCACCTCGCAACGTTTCTGCAGGCATATTTTGGAGCTAAATAAAAACCAACCGATAATTGAGCATCAATAAATACATAGTAGGGCAACATATGTTTTCATCCGAGTTTACCTAAAGAGATGTTCACAATTCAACTTTTGAAAACGATTTAGCTCCACCGACCAAATTTTCCGGGCATACTCTACTGAAATAGTCCTCTTGCCTTGAAGGAATGCCTCCTGTCCACCCGCGTATTTCTGCAAGATAAAACAAGACGCATAATTCTAAAGAGATGATTTGCAATAAATAAAAGCAGCAAACGTATTGAAAGGTAAATCTCAAACCGACCATCAGTCCTGTTGCAGGGCGGTACACTTTGAATTTTCCATCCGAGCTTACGGTCAGCAATACTCGCATCCTTGTTCCACATCCAGTCGTAACAAATCGAAAATGGTCTTGAGGAAGTCTGCTGGTTACATAAGTAACCTTGGCCCAACTCATTCCGCGATCCAGTCTTATTTTGTGTAGGAGGACTTTGCCGCATCGAATGCTAAACTCCCGAGTTGTCAGCAGCTCCAAACTATGTCTAGTTTCACTCGCCACGGGAGTCAGATCTGTTCATCGGACATCTTTTTAGTGCACCACAATATTAAACCTTCTATAAATTTCAGAATTTAGGTTGGGAAATCAAGTTTACCACGTATGCTCCCGTCCAATGGTCCAAATGTTTCATTTCGTACGTAGAACTCAAACGTTCGTGTAAAAAGCTTCATCAGTACATCTTGATCATCAAGAGGTGTTGTGAGAAGGCGATTAAAAAATTTGTCAGAATCGTAGGAACCTTTTGCTGGCCTTCCTTCATGAATTAGGCCACATTTCGCTAACATTTCAAAAATTTCATGATCTTGTTTTCCAATGTTCCTCAAAAGTCGTCCGCCCAAAACCGAGTCTTTCCCACAGAATGCATTCAGCAGGTTCCTTAATGTTCCCCTTGAATACTTCACGTTAAGCGAAAATTTCGAAAGCATTGTGCTACTTCCAGCTCGGCGATCACCATGAGTAAGGGCACCCTGAGTACGGAGAGCAACAGTATAAGTTTCCAAATGCATCATGACATTCTATCTTTGTAGATTTTCACAAATACCATTTTCTGCAGTCTTTGGGCGACAGCTGAAGTGAATCGTAATTCCGCTGGCACATCTGAAACTAGTAGTAGATATTTTGGAGCTGAGAACTGATTAGCTCTATGGGTTCGACCTAAGAAAATTCATTAATAGGAGTTATTTTGTGAAAATTCAAAAGCAAGCATAATCAACCAGCATAATTTGTAATACCCAATTGTTGAATGGCACGATCAGCACTCCATGGAAGCTCCAATGTGATGTGTAGTCGCTTCCTATTGAATTTCCCATACGATTTGTCTTCATGCAGCGATATTCCGGTAGATGCAGCATCGGATATTACGATTATGCTTCGCAGATTTGTCATAAATAGAGTGTGGTCTAAAAGTATCAGTACAAAAATTATAAATCAAGGAGGGAATACCAAACATACCGTTGAATTTCCACCATGGTACATACAATTAAAGTACCAGGAATTTGTTAGTGTAAATTACTACCTTTCACATTTGCTTTCCGACTTCTTCGCTTTGCAATATATCCCCTGCTGGTTTCATGTTCTCGAACTGAACGTCCTGTCATCTTATAAAAGCAATTAAAACCTCTAAAATATTTGATAATGAGGATTCAACAAATAGTATCAGCAGTGAATTTAGCCTAATCTAACCTCGCCTACTTTGTCCGGGCCACCTAACAAGCGAATCAAACTATCAAGTGGATTTGGTGGCAACATTGGAGCCAACGCTGAAAACTTCGTTATAATTGTGTCCGACATGTAGCTGACGGTGGTAGAACGTCTTTTACTTTTTGGTTCGGAGCTGTCTGAGGTTAGATTGCCATTAGAAGTAGAAGAAGATGAAGATGATGCACATGAAGAGGACGATGAAGAGGTAGATGACGAAGAACTTGAACTCGACGAGTCACTGGAACTCGAAGAGGATGAACGCGATCGGCTACTCGAACTCGAAGAATTTCGATCAATATTCGACAATTTATGACTTTCGATCTCAATCCCAAGGGCGCCTACGGCTTCCTTTAAAATGTGTCTAAGGAATTGAAAGACAAAATAGTGAACGCAATTTATCTTATCACATATATATCTATCTAACCTAAATCCTATCCCTTTGTCTATTTGAAATAATTTGTAGTAATCTCGAATAATAAATACCTAGAAAGTGAAAATGGCGTTGTCTCTATTTCGGTCTTCACTGTTCCTTCTTTGGCATACCCACAGTATCTCTTATAGGAAGCTTCTCCTGTTGTCTGCAAGCCGATAACCACGGCCATACCCCTGCTGACGGATTCCCTGAGAAAGATATATGCACGGCCGTGTATGTCAAACATCGATTTTAATTAAAACTGATGGAGCTTATTGTAGTTACTTACAAAATGTAGCTTACCTGACAACTTCAACAACATGTGATACTTTTGCCGCCAGACAGATTGAACTGAAAAACCGTTGATTTGCTGACCAAAAATTGCTGAGGGACAGGTTGTTACATTTTCCTTGGTTCTTCATGAAACACAGACGTTTATACATCAATTGCCACTAGACATGACAAAAATACGATAAATGATATGAAATTTGCTTTTTGTACTTAATCTAGATCTTGTTATTACAATCTCAGCTGAAAGGTCGTACATCTGACGAAATTGCGTGTCCAACTCGACCGTCTCACATTCAAACTCTATTCCCTTAAAAGAGAGTTGCCGTGCCACATAATTTCCGCTCATTTTCAATTCTAACGCTAGAAGTTCCATTCCGTCCACTCCCCTAAAAGTAACATTTACAATGAATTCGCAAGCGCTTACTTAGTCCTAGTGTCAAGGCGTTGTTTTACTAATCTTACCTGCTAAACATTGAGTCGACGAAATCGATGGAATTGCTAAAGCTGTCGTTGCCCCATAAACCCAACCTTTGAAGATAAGCTAAATGAGCAGGCTTCCAAGCCGCCGTTGCTGAACAATAAAGAATCCTTGCCAATGGGAATGCGTTTTGCAAACGGACGACAAGATTTCCCGTCTGCGTTGAATGGCGCGGATTAGGCGAATATTTTTTTGCTTTGTGACATTCATCGAAAGCAATCTGTGTAATTATAAAATAGAATCAGCAGTAATCAAGTTGTGCGCCATATAATTCACCGATATATACTTACAACTCCTTCGAAGTCCTTGCCAAGCCAGTTTGTGATTTCATCGAATCTGAGAATGGCCTTCTCTATACCGTTTTTTTTTACTCGTGTTTTACTTCCAAGTCCAGCATAAGTAAGAAATAGTATGCCCTCTTCCCTTTCTCCCACTGAATCCACGTCCAATAGCGGCTCTTCATATCCGATGCTTTTCAAATCTCG
Organism: Ceratophysella scotica; assembly: GCA_034694025.1. NCBI lineage: Eukaryota > Metazoa > Arthropoda > Collembola > Poduromorpha > Hypogastruridae > Ceratophysella > Ceratophysella scotica. The sequence goes on along the minus strand of JAQFXZ010000265.1, from coordinate 1,892 downwards.
TTCAGCACTACTCTTGAGCATTTTTGATGCAGAAATCCACAGCGCTTTACTCCGTCCTTGTGTAATGTTGTGTAAAATAACTCCAGCTATCATTCTACCTTTGCCAACGCCGGTTCCGTCCCCTGTAAAGTATCATACTTGAATCAAATCACATATTACGCGACTTAACAGTGGCTGCCAATGCTTGTACTTTTGTGGAGTTTACCAATGTAAAATCCTGCTCGTTGTCCATTCTCAAGAAGCTCAAGGTGCTTTTGATTTGCTAAAGATATTGTTTCTATTTGGATATTCGAGAGTTTGCTCAATGAGTCCCGTCCTAAGCCTGTCTTGTAACAAACGGGCGGTAGTGAAACAAACGCCAGTGATGAGGATTCGCATAAATTGGTGGGATGTTTTTTGAGTCCTCCTAGTCCTAAAAAATTTCCAGTCGGTAGTATTCAAAGTTGCTATGCGCAATGCCTTCATTCAAACTTAAGGTTAAAAAATCTAGCATTAGCCATATACAAGTATTCTGTACCTTGAAGAGGAATGCATTCGCTGTACACGGATGTGGCGTCCGATTTAGAGCTCATGATGCTGTTTCCTTGGCAATAAACGCAAAACACAAATGACATGCATTAGTTGGCTAAATAAAACAACGAAGTTATTGCAAAGCGAGTTTGCGCACAAGGGAAAGAAGCACACGGAGAAGTTATATACAAACCGATTCAGCGAGAGTTTATACGAATTGATCGAGCCAAGTTAGACAAAAAACATACATACTAAATCATTTATGACATTAGGAATCAAAATCCAATATTTTCTTACGTAAAGGTCAGCAGCTCATCAGTAGGCCATGGAACAGTTTTTCGGAACACCGGGCTAAACCAATTTCTAAGAACAATAGTCGATCACAGCGGAAAACTGCGTCCTTAACTTACGGCTGCCAAGATGTGAATGAGATGTACCAAAGCTTTCAACAATCCTTAAGTAACAGATAAATAAACTACCATACTTTTTACACGCACATAAATACCAAACCCAAATTTACTTTACATTGCGGTCGAAAATTGTCGAAAGCATGGTTGCTTTGTTGTTGTTTGTTGTTGTTGCGGTCGAAAGTCGAGAAAAATGTAATTCAGAAATGGAAACGGCAATGGAAAAGGAAATGAAAATCTTTCCAGACCATGAATTCCATCAGAAATGAAAATCCGAAATGGAAACGGAAATGGAAATGGAAATGAGAATATTTCTAGACCCCGAATTCCATCAGAAATGAAATTCAGAAATTTAAACGGAAATGGAAATGGAAATGAGAATATTTCCAGACCACGAATTCCATCAGAAATAAAATTCAGAAATGAAATCTGCATCAGAATCGTAAATGAAAATCAAGAAATACTAGCCCTTGTAATTCCATCTGAAATGAAATCTGAAATGAAATCTGAATCAGAATCTGCATCAGAATCGGAAATGAAATTCAACTAATACTAGCCCTTGTAATTCCATCTGAAATAATATCTGAATCAGAATCTGCATCAGAATCGGAAATGAAATTCAAGAAATACTAGCCCTTGTAATCCCATCGGAAATGAAATCTGAAATGAAATCTGCATCAGAATCGGAAATGAAATTTAAGAAATACTAGCCCTTGTAATCCCATCTGAAATGAAATCTGAATCAGAATCTGCGTCAGAATCGGAAATGATTCTACTAATACTAGCCCTTGTAATTCCATCTGAAATGAAATCTGAATCAGAATCTGCATCAGAATCGGAAATGAAAATCAGCAAATACTAGCCCTTGTAATTCCATCTGAAATGAAATCTGAAATGAAATCTGCATCAGAATCGGAAATGAAAATCAGCAAATACTAGCCCTTGTAATCCCATCGGAAATGAAATCTGAAATGA
>JAQFXZ010000264.1:0-23403 GCA_034694025.1 Ceratophysella scotica | reverse complement strand
GAAAATAAGCTTAAGTTGTTACGCTTGTGGACAATATCAGTTGATATAAATAAACCCTTGGCAAGTTAGTCGCATACATGGGGCGACGACGGTGCTCATGAATACACTCTGGTTGAGCTATGCATGTATCATCAATAAGTATAAATTAATAAATTCTTACCTCTAGAAACAGTCCGGATTAATCCTTTGAGTCCAGCAATTAATCTGTTGCTCAGATGTGTCCCGTTTTTCCCCAAAAACACGAGTTGGATGGATGCACTTAGTGCATCTTCTCTGCCTTTGGAACTGAGATTCGCCCTTTTGGAAGCAACAAATTGTGTGGCCTAGTTCGCCTTTCACGTGTACTGTCATTTGCTCGAAATGCATGCAGTATTGAGTTTCGCCCTTTCACAAGATCATGCGCTGAATTTTATGCAATTTTTTGGTACCAAAAACGTTTTTTCGAAAAAATTGAGTTACGCCTATTTGCAACTAGGCCAAATATGAGTTACGCCTTTTTGTATACTGGTAAATTACTTGATTTACGCCCTTTTGCGGTTTCACCGACGATGGGGCTTATTAGTTTACCTCAACCGAGGTCTTCAAGCAACATCAACTTAATCGACCGGTCGATTGAATCCAATGTCAAAGCAAAGCAAAAATAGGCTGAAAAGTGTCAACATAATAAACAACAACCAAAGACATTACCTCCGAACGAGTTTGCTTATTATGGTGTTTTATTTGTTGACCTTTTTTAGGGATTTTTGTTTCTGGCTCTTTTGACGTGTGCTTTGGTCGCTGTTGGTCGACCAGACAAACTTGATTTGAAATTTTATGTCCTGCTAGCACAATTCGAGAACAAGTTCTCCGTTGTAAACGGCAAATTTCAGGATCCGCAAAAGCTATGCTTCATATCTAGGAGTAAACTATGTAGTGGCTGCTAGGGTGTAAAAAAAAATTAGAGTAAGAAATACGGCAAGTCGGCTATCTAAAATAGAAAATAACAAGAATTTTGAATGAGTTTTGAAATTACAAGGATAAGGATTTCTTTTATTATCACCGCATACATCGTAATTCTTTGTAATAATATCATTGACTATGGTAGTTTAAGTACATTCATTTAGTGATGGAATAATTTAGATTAATTATACCCTTAGGATATGAATGACCATGCTTCTTTTCTACATACGTAGTGTCCAGCATGGACCATAAATCCTTCCTGGACTAATTGAATAATTATATTTTAAGGCTTGTACTTGGGGTCAACGCAATTCAGTAATTCACTTCCAACACAAATCTTGCACAACTAACGAGTCCCTGAAAACCATAATTGAGTAATTGAAATGTTAATTCGATGAAATATTGGCAAAAGTTAACAAGGAAGGGCTAACAAAAATATCAAATAAATTCTTCTCTCTATATCAACAACGTACATGAATGTAGACCCTTATTTTAATATTCAGATTTTATCATAATTTAGTGCTATATTTATAAGGCTACACAATCTTACTATCACAATGCAAGATTTTTGACTATTTCAATGTTTCTATTTCTCAAGTCATTTTCTGCTCCAAGGCAGGGTGCCGCTAGAATGTTTTGAAATCGTTCATGGCAATTTGTATGTGTGGCGCTTTTCTTATTGGAACAACTTGTCATATTTTTATTTGAGTTGGGTTGCACCCACGAGTATAATATAATCTGGCAAGTGGTCAATCGTAAGAAAGGATTACACACTACTGAGAGTTGTTGGTTATACGTTATCCGCTATTACTTTTCGTATTGCAGACTTGTAATGTTTTAATTTACGTTAGGTTAAGCTTAAACGTGTGACATAATGTGACAAGTGGAGAGCCAGTATTCCACTTCCACGACTGACTGGACTGGACTGAAGAGATATACTTTCTTCATGGGAGACTTGTCATACTTTTAGTAAGGTTAAGCTGTGCCGAAACGTGTGGTAAAATATGACAAGTCAGCCATACAACAGCATTACACTACTACTAGAGATCGCATTACTTTTCCTAAGGGCAACTTGCCAAATTTTTAGTAGGGCTATGTTATGCAAAAACGTGTGATATAATGTGACAAGTGGTAAGCCATAAGAAAGCATTACACTGTAGAAATTTCCATAAACGATTTCAACATGCGATCCGCTACAGACTACAGGACGTTTCATGTATACTACTTTTCCATTGGATTTACTAAACTGACAAACTGAGTACATATTGGGATTGACCTAAAGTCATTGCCAGTCAAATTCTGCTAACGCTAAACCATAGAAGTAACTAAGGAAACTCGTCATAGATTACAAATTACAAAGGAGCTATGCCCAAAGTACACAGTACTGAAGTGATACGATACGCTACGAAACTCCTGCTTATGATTAACTTTAGAATTAAGGAATTAAAGAATTACGGATTATTTGGGTTCTAAAAAGTCTAGCTTCACTCCTGTTTTAGCCCATTCAAATGAGCTGATTTTGAAGTTGATGCTATCGGTGAGCTTTCTGGTGGTGGGGACGAAGTCTTGGAGACGGATTTGACCCGAGGATTTAGGACTGTTTTGACTAATGGGGCGTAGAGTGGCCATAGTCCGAATATGATGAACCCAATGAAGTATAAGTCCTTGTACACCAACCACCATTTTTCGAATTTGAGTAGACCAAAGGATAGTGTACAGAAACCGAAGAAGATGGTAACGAGGGTTTTACAGACGATGACGTCTATCCAGAAGCCAACAGGATGATTATGCCACCTTTGGACCGTGGCGTTCTTTGACAGGATTTTCTCCAGCTGAAAAGCCATAAGAAACCATTACCATTACACTACTGGATTCCCATTTCCCATGTACGATTTCAAATAATGCTTTCCGAATTATTGGTACACATACGTCTTTTTCCGTATTCATGACAATGAATTCCAAGAAGAAGCAGACGTAGTAGCCCGAATGCAGGCCATGCCACACTGCTAGAAATAAGAGTGCTGCACCTTGAGAGACGTATCGGTTCCCCACAAACTTGAGTCGTTTGAAGATATTTCTGTAGGAGGGTAGTAAGAGCGTAAACCCGAGTTTAGATAACGTTTATCAAATAAACAAGTCCTTGGCTTGGATATGGATCGTATGTTCAAGTTCAACTCACTGTGCCACCCATTTGTTGGTACATTTATTGAAGGAGGCAATTATATGAGAGAACTTGTAGGCCTTCTCAAATACGACGATATTGATATTTTCACATCCGTCCCATCTCGCTACGCCCTTCTCGTCTTTACCATTATACGAAATTCCTAGAGTCAAATCCATGTCAAATTATTAGCTATACAAATCTGTACAGTAATTTTAGAATTTCTGAAGGATTTATTAAAGTTTGATGAAGCTTACCTGAGAGAATGCATGCTCCCTCAGACACAATCCAGCAGCTGACGTATTTATAGAGCAGAACTTTCCCGTATACACCGACCACAACGAGTCGTTTCCAGAAAGCCAGGTTCTGAAATTGGGAATTAGTCATTTTATGGAATCAATATTCACAGTGTTGAATAGCCATGCAGAGCCCGTAAATGCGTGTGCTACAAAATCGCGAAAAGTGTACACTGTGCTAAAAACAGGCAGAAAATGCGCTTAAAAACAGAATGTGCTAAAAAGTAAAAAAAAAATTTGCTAAAAAACAAAACGTGCTAAGAAAACAAACCAAAACACACTAAACGCAGCATAAATGCGCTAAAGTGCGACAGTATCCGAAAATGTTATTATCGCATATCTAGTGAGAAAATATCGCAAAAATTTGCTAAAAATCTGCAAAAAAGCGCTTGAAAACACAAAAAGTGTGCTAAAAAACAAAACAGAACACACTAAAAAACAAAAATGCACAAAAGTGCGAAAGTATCCAAAAAATGTTCTTAAATGTGCTCTGGCAGAGCACGGGAATGCGTGTGCTAAAAAACCGCAAACCGTGTAATACAAAATCTTTTCAAAAGTCGTCAAAAATACGCTGAAAACGCAAGCAATGTGCCTCAAAACAAAAGATGTGCTAACAGAAAAAATATAGTGCTAAAAACAGCAAAAATGTGCCAAAAACAACAAAAATGTGCTAAAGTACGAAATTTCCGAAAAAATAGTGTTTTTAAATGTGCCAAACCCTTAAATATGCGAAAAAGTGTGTTAGTAGCTTAGGTTTTCCGAACCCAATAACCTAACTCGGCCAAAGCCGAAGTTTCATGCCACAGATGTTCAAGAACAAAAAAAAAAGATGTTTTCACACGCAAATCCGGACTCTATGAGTGAAGAGTGAACCAATTACTGACCTGATATGGGGCACTGGTGATGTAGTCATTATTGACGAGCAGAGATCCCACTTGGAATATTCCAACGTATACGACACCGATGAGCAGTCTCTTCAATCCTGGTCCAACACTCGCAGGAGCTTTTCCGTTCTCCTGAAACATGAATTTAGTTCAATTAAAAATTAAAATGACACAAAGTCAATGATTGGTAATGATGTTTACCTGTGAGAATTTTCCTTCCACATAGTCAAAGTATCGTTTCAATGGAAACTGAGGTCCAATCATAAAACTGCCTGGGTAGAAAATGTGACCCATGCATTCAAGGAGCGACGGGACCTTCCTCAGTGCCGTTTCCTTTTGATCCTTTGACAGTTCATCCTTGAAAATGAACAAAAGTCTAAATATGACGCTGCACGACCTCGTAAGAGCGTAATTCTTTAACGTGAAACTTACAGGATCCTTGGTTCCATCATAGATGTCAAATGCTTGACCCATGAGTCGAATGGTTAAAACACAATGAGGTATTGTCCATTTGATGTCATACATTGCCGTTTCCGTCAAGTAGTATTCTCCAAGAAGGTAAGTCATTTGAAACACAAATAGAAAAACGGTTGAAACTAAATTCCCTCGTCCAACGAGGATGACCAGGTACTGGAAAATGACGCAGATGTACGCATGCAGGATTGCGTCCCCTAACAACATCAGGGAAAACGATTATTATCAAATTACGATCACATCCTACAAAATGCTTGTTCCCGATTTATTCTGCTCACTCACCATAGTTGAAGTAACCAATATATGATCCACCCAAAACGAAGAAGATGTGTTGAAGTATAGGATGCTTGTTATACAGAAAGGCTCGATGAAAGGATAGTAGAGGATAGGCTGAAATCAACGAATATGTTAAATATTATTGTCATTTAAACATTTGCTGAACACGAAACATGAAACCACGAATTAGCGAAAGTAGAGCTCACCGAAGAAAAGGGATATGAGGAGTCGAAGAGCTGGACCAGGTGCACCTAAGTAATTCCCCAGAACACCAACCCAATCATCCTCCAGGGGTGGGGATGAGACTAAACCCATTTTCAACAGTCTTCTTCACGGCGTCAATGGGTTGGAATTTGGAATGTTTTGCAACGGCAGTTTGAAGGTTCAAGGGACTAGATACAGGAGGTACAAGTAGGATCAACTGTAAATAAAATTAACGAACAACAAATTACTTAATACAGATGACAGAATACATCAAAACACGTTGACGAACCCAATTCATCCGTTAGGTGAGCTTCTGATTTTTGTTCGTTTTCGAATGTCGTATGAACGTTTGACCTTACAGTATTGAGCATAGCTAAATATATTGTATCGATATTTAATTTTGGTGTCCATGTATGTGCGCAGCGTGAAATCTGGTGTTTCTGCGAAGCGAATAGCAAGGCTGCAAGTACTTACACATTGTAATCTATGTATTTCATCTAACCTCAACTGTTAACCTCTACACCGATTACCAGTGAGTATATTTTTTACTATGTACAGCAGCGCACGCTTGCATACCAAATGTAGATAGAAGAAGGCGATCAAGTATATCGTTTAGGTTAGGTCATAGGTGTTAGGCTAGGTTAGGTATCTCCATATTTCCGGAGTCCGGAGAATTTAAGTCAAGTGCGGGTTGGATTTTATATTGCACACAAAATCAAACCCGTTTCACTTCAGTATGTTTGTTTCGTTTCGTATTCGGAATTTCGGAAACTTAATATTAATGTTAAAAGTCTAACGCTAAAGAAGACTACAGCTCCTACAATCTATTAAAAGCAAGTATAGGTGACATAGGTCACATATGGAATGCAGAATTGTTCTCCTTAGTGCTTAAGTTTACTCGCTTTTTTTCTGCATAAGATAATTAACTGTCACACAATTTGCAATTCCAAATTCAGCCATCCAACATCAGACTTTGTTAAACTCAAGTGTGTTGTGTTGATTGATATGTTGTATCGTATGTATAATTAGTTAACTTTAAGTACATCTGGAATCCAGAATCGTTCGCACCGCAATTTCTGTTAAATATGTACAGTACCTTTTAGGTTCGTTTTGTCGGCGTATCTGCTCTGCTATCTGCCTGCGCACGTCCCTCGGTCTCGGTCGTGTAGATGTAAATGCAGGTCAACTAGGTCAATTCTTGTTAATCGTACGCAGTTCCCATGTCCCAGGCAGTACCAATCTTCTGTTCTAGTTTCTAGTACAACACTGGCACTACTAAAGAAGACCCACGCTTTCTTTAGCTGAATTTTACGGCACTAATTTCACAGAATGAGAACGAATATATGGAATTCAAGTGTATCAAATCAAATACAAATGCAGCCTTCGTGCCACTACTCCACTACTAAAGAAAGACACGTACGGAGTATGAGTCGTACAGTCAACTCTGTGTACACAAATCAGAATTCGGCATTCGGCCTCATTTGGCTTAAGGGTTTTTGGGGCTAGCTGAAGTGGGCCCTCAGTTCCATCTTCCATCCCTCGATTGAGGGCCAACCTCAAACATGTGAATTTCGACCTGAAACTTTTTTTTTAACCATGTCCCCTCTGAGGAAAGTTGATTGGTCAAGTTTGATCCCGCGGGGGTGAGGCGTTGACAAGCTGCAAGGGGTCAAACCCAACATGGAAAACTCAAAGTTTGGAATTCGGAGGCGGGAATTATTTTGAGAAATGTCCCCTCTGAAAAAAGGTGACTGGTCAAGTTTGACCCCCTGTCACCTGCACTATTGTTCTGCCATTGACGGTCCGAATTTTCAAAACCCTCTCTCAATGGCTTACGCCCAATCTTCCAAACTGCACTCGTCCTAACCGCTAAAATTGGTCTTTCGTCCAAACTGAACTCGTCCAAACTGCACTCGTCCAAATGTTTAAAGCGCTAGAAAAGGTTCACAAGTTTAAAATTGTCGTAGACACAGGTGTCTTTGACTATTGGCCTGAATCAAAAGTCATTCATTGGTTCATTGGTACACATTACGACTTAAGACATTTCCATGTGAAAAAGGGAGATTGACAAGTTGAAGAACATGTTAGAAACAAACACACTGTCTCTCTGCGAATTCATAAAGGGAGTGTCCACCACGTTTCACATTGAATTAAATATTCTCGTTGATAGAGTATCTTATGTACCATTTTATACATTATTGTAATTAAGACATATTTATTGATATATTCTCTTAAAGTCGGCTTGAGTGATTATCTTTAGATTTGATAGTTTAAAATATTCCTAGTTTTAGCATTACATATTGAATTCCGAGATATTTAGTGCAGTAGATTTGTTTGAAATTATATTGGATGCGAGATTTTCTTAAATCTTTTAGAGAATCGTAATAAACAATCTGTTGCTTAGAGCTGTTGATATCTGTTGTTCAGTCCATTACTCAAAGATCCCTGTCCTATGGCTAAGACATGTTAAACTTGTGAACCTTTTGCAGCGCTTTAAACATTTGGACGAGTGCAGTTTGGACGAAAGACCAATTTTCTCGGTTTGGAGTTTGGACGAGAGCAGTTTGGACAACTGCAGGGATGCCCTCTCAATTGAGGTGAAATTGAAGTTGTATTTCTGATTTTATTGGCATAAAAAATTCTAGCTGTCACAGCATAAAAAACTTTAACATCTTTTACATCGCACATGAATTGTTGTTTAGTTTAATTTAGGTTAGGTAATGTAAAGTGAGGTGTTCCGAGGAAAATTCGACACAATTTTGCCATGAAGAGAAATTTTGACGCCAGATGTATGCAGTATTTTTGAGGTATAGTGAGTTTTGCCCATGCTACATAAGTTGCATGCCATTTGCAGTTCAGAACAACCTACTACCCCGGCAATGTGAAGAACCGTCATGGTTTGGTACCTTCAACTAACTTTACTATCTACTAACCTACCCTAACCGTCACAGGTTTAGTTGGTTTTGTGGAAAATATGCTCTTCATTTTAATATTCTCTTCACAAAGCAAATTCAGATACCCGCCGGTTACAATTATCAATTTCGTCGGATTAATTCTATTGAGTAGAAAGAAATCAGTTTCGTCATGAGGGTCTCCAAAATTTCCAACTCCGCATTCAAACGCAACCATCATTGCCGTATGCCAAATCAATCAACGTGAAATTCAATTTACACACATATTTGAATAAATCATGTACTTCTATTATGTTAAATCGCTCAATTTTCATTGAAGTTAAGGATAGTGAAAATCATGGGACCAATACACAAATTAGCATTCTGACGACTTTTCGTTGAAAGAGACTTGAATGGGTTGGGCGAAGTTTTAAGATACAAATCGGGATACTTTTAGTTAGGTTAGGTTAGATTTTACCGTCGCAGTACTACTCTTCCAAGAAAATAAGCCCAAATTTTCACGCATTGCAACGGAATAACAGAGGTTTGACTGTTCCAAGGCGCACAAGTTTTTTATGCTGATCATTGCCGAAGTCACGCCATCGCATCGCAGTTCTCTAATGTATTTTCCTCGTTTTCGGTAAGCAAGCAGACGCAGAGGCTCCACACACACCACATCTGCATTGCTTATCCACCAGAGGAAACAGGTAGGGAAATAAGTCGATTGATGCCATACAAAAGTCATGATTTGTAACAACAATAATCAACGATATGTTAGGGCTATTTTATTCAGTTTTGACAATCATCGCTCGTAGAATATCCCACGCTGTTACCTTATACCGACAATGATTTGTGATAAACTTCAACACGAATGTATTATATTCACACGAAAAATTCTCAAACTATTTAGGTTACTTAAATAGTTAATATCCAAGCTGGAATAATAAATAATAATTGCTGCTAGTTTTTTTAGCCTTTGAATTGAACGCCAGGTATATTTTAATTTATATTAAATTAAACAAAAAAATATTAACAGCAAGTTGTGCTCATATCTATGCTGTTTGAAAGTTTGCTCTCCTGTAACAGATTCTGATAAATTATCGATTTATTATAAAATTGATTTTTGGAACGAATTGCACTAATCTATTAAACGGCCCAGCCGAAAATAATAAAATTTGTTACAGCTGCTTGAATAAAATATGCATCTCTTAGTGAAATTGAGTTTCTTGATCATTCCATTGTTGAAATTCGAGCAAATTTTTTGCAAACATCTGAATTGTGCTAACTTTTTGAGGCTAAATGAGTCTCAGTTTATTCTGCTTCCAGGTAGGACAATATTCAAAATTGGCAACATCGAAAAGCGCAACATTTGGAAAGCCTAAATCAACCAAATTGTAATAGCAATTTCCCTAACCCTACCAAATTTCACGAAAATTTTCATTTTTGCTGTCAATTTATTCGGTTTCGCAGTTTTTATGTCAAGGGTTTCGATGCTTTAAGACTCGCCCTACATGGTACTATGTTTTGGTATGAAATGTTTTATGTCGAACTTTTTGGCGTCGTTTTCGTTTTAGCTATTTTTTATTTTACTTATTTATTTGTTAATTTTATAAATTTTGTCTGAAATTTTGTCTACCGTTGTTTATCTGAAAGAACTCAAAGCGTAGCGTGTCATATTGCGTGCAAGGAACCATTTCATCATGGAATCATCACAAAATATGAAAATATTCATAGATATACTATTTTGCTGGTAAGTAAGTATAAAAGTATAAAAGTAAGCAGAAAAAGTACCTCCATGAAAATATTAGACAAGAACTCTAACATAGCGCCGGTGAAAACAAACTTTTTCCTGATTCAGGAATAGATTTCAACCTCACGGCCCGATTTTATGAGCTGGAACCCAGGACAGAAACCAATCTGAACGTCAACGTCAAGACCTTTCGTTTAACGGAGTGAAACCTGACATTTCTTTCTCCGCTGGGCCGAGCATTTAATTTATGACTCTTAAGAGGCTTCCTTACTTTCTACTTACTATTTCGTATAATCTATTATGCATGGATCATCCGTTTGTCATGCACGCTTTGATATGTCTCCTGGGAAATGTCACAGTTTGAATATGGATACCAAAATACCTATTTGTGGTTCATTCTTGTAGCCTTAATTTATTGCTTACAATTTACAAATGGTGCCATGAATTTTGCAAAAAATGAATAGGAGAATGTGGCAAGTATTTAGCTAACTGATTTTATTGATCGGAGAATCCATGCTAACAACTATCCACTTGATTGTTTCCATTTGCTTCAGCGCAATTTCCTTCATTAATTAAGATTGTATCCCTGTGGCCAGAACCTAGAGAACGAGTGAGTTGCGAATTGCGAATTGCAAAATGGCATAATTAATTCCCTTACGCACGATATATTGAACTCAAGAACATGCCAGTTAATTAAGCAAAGCCATCAAGGGCGATTCTGAATAATTAAAATGTGTTACGACGTTTTCTATTGTCTTCAATCCATGACAGCTGAATACCTTAAACACGCCATTGATTAATTAAATTGAACCATTCAAAGGTAACTGCATTATTGGGAATTATAGGAATTACCATGCGGAGAAATACATAGAAAATCACGGAATGGATCTAATTAACGAGTTACTAGCATGTATGAAGTATGAAGATCTGATCATGCAGTAACAGGAACATCGAACAATACGAAAATCAGAATGATGCATCGTACGATGCAATTACGATGCGATTAATTTTAAATACGATATATTAGAAAAAATGTGGCATACAGCGAAAATTAAGAAGAGTTCATCTTTCAACAAACATGTTCGGCTCCATTGTTATTTAAGCATTTTAAATTTAAAAGTATTTGTACTGGCGTTCAACGAAATTGCTGAATATACGATTGGGTCGAATTTGCGTTGCAGCTTGCAGCAGTTGCAGAAAATCCTCTAAAATTCTAAACACGCAATACGATTTAACACGTACCTTTTCTTCCTCAAATTCAAGTCAATTCATGATGTCGTTCACCTTAAGTCTGAACGTTGACAATTTTAAGCAACAGACGGAGACGGGTTTAATTTACGTAATTTAATTTTGAGCTTCGTACCGTAGCACTTATACCTCTCGATTGATAACACGCCCAAATCGTCTGTTGACTAGCAATAAAAACAAAAATTAAGGCGATCGAATAGGAAACTACAGTTTCTCATGGTTTCATTCCGTAGTCAGTCAATTTGTCTATGCTTTGTGCTGGGTCACTTGTGGTACGTATGGTGAAAGGAAATAATTGTAAATGTGAAGGTAAAAGGTAAGAAATTGATTTATTTCCATTTATTTCATGAATAGAACATTATTATTGAGCTGGACTGAATAGGCCTGTTGTTCTGTGGTCCCATCATCGAACCTGCGTTCTGGTCTGTCTGGAGCCATTTTAGAAGGTTATAAAGTTGAATGACTTGCCCTGGCCTGGCATTAGTCCGGTTCACTCTGTACTGTACTAAACTAGCCGCATGATCTTTGACGTTGGCTTGATTCAAAAATGCATTATGTTTTTTGTTTTTGTCTTATGCATGCATTGCCTAAATCCATGTAAAATAACACCTTTCACCGGATGTCAATTTCTGAGGCCTATGCCACGTCTTACCATATATCGTACCTACATCCAGAGCTGCTCAGAACGAGTTGCGGTTCAGCCAGCTGTCTTTACTCGGTGGAGGAGAACTAAACTAACAATTCATTATAAAGTTTAGAAATAAAATTAAAAATGGCTGGCATTTTGAAGAGAGGCGAAGCCCAATCTTCAAACTTGAAAATAGATTTGGTTGAATTATTTAAGAAACTGAACACGGACAATTTCCAGGGTAAAATTCGGAATGTGGAAGTGAAATGGAGTGCACGGATGACGGTTTGTGCTGGAATTTGCACGTATCATGGCAAAAAGGAAGGAGCTGTCATTCATCTGTCCAAACCGCTCATGTCGCTTCGGACACGCCGGGATCTCGTTGACATTTTGCTGGTACCAGATATTGGGAAATGCTTGGGCTTTCATTTGTACTTAAGTGTTACCATTGAAAAAATAATTTTTTTTTACAAATTCGACGATCAATTGCGGATCCAATCCCAAACACTCCGCCCAAATACAAACGCTTGATTCGCTATGTATATTTATTCAAGCATTCAATTTTTCATCTTAACTACACAGTAGCGTCACGAGCCATCCATCCAAGCTCCAAGATCTGTCATCATTTATTATTCCAAAAGTTATTTATAAATAAATATTTACATAACTATGCGGCAATGACAAGTGGCAATGTTGATTGAAGCATGAACTTGCGAAAAACCTTCCATGTAAACATCCTTCGTTACCATGAATTATGCCATGACATGCGATATTAAATTACGTGGTATTTTAATTCTAATTTTAGCACGAGATGATCCATGCCTACCTGTACATTGTGGATGGGAACAAGGAGAGGGAAGAACATGGTCCAAAATTCTTGAAAATCATGGCCAAAATTAATGCAAAGGCTGGGACAAAAATTACAGTGAGTTCAATAATAATGAGCTTAATTTGTCTGATTGATTAGTGCACAGAGCGGTTAATTGCAATTTTGAAAGCAATTTACGTCTTTTTTCTAACATTTTGTGTTGTAGTTTGCCTCCGCCTTTAACTTCAATATTTGTGGTCGTGGTGTCTCACTGTAAAGTGTAAGGCCATGCCATAAGAATCTTAGGTTTTTGATTTTGAGTGTATTTTTTGAAAAATGTCCGTAAAAATTAAATCCCATAGAAATGGAAAAAGTGGAGAAGCAACATAAACAACAAATTACAGAACAAACAAATTACTAAATTAGATACAACAAATTACAACATTAACAACAAATTACGATACTAGAAACAACAAATTACATGTTGCAACATTAGAATTAGAAGCAACAAATTACTACAATAGAAACAGCAAACTACAACATTAACAACAAATTACTACACTAGAAACAATCATTACAGCACTAGCAGCAATACATTACACCATTTGTAGCAAAAATATGCAACTTTAGTAACAGCAAATTACATTAACAGTAATAAGTTACAACATAAACAACAAATTACTACATTAGAAACAACAGTTACAGCATTAACAACAAAAACAGCACCAGCAGCAAGCAATTACACCATTTGTAGCAACAAATTGCAACATTAATAACAACGAATTACATCTACAAAACTTAGTTACATCATGAACAACAAATTACAACATTAGCAGCACTAAATTACAACATTTGCAGCAACAAATTAAACCATTTGTAGCAACAAATTAAACTATATTTGGCAACAAATTAAACCATTTGTAGCAACAAATTGCAACTTTAGTAACAAAGAATTACATTAGCAACAATAGATTACAACATTAACAACAAAATACTACATCATAAACAAAGTACAACATTAACAGAAGCAAATTGCACTTTTTTTAGCAACACATTGGAACATCTGTAACAAAGAATTACATTAGCAACAATAAATACCAACGTTAACAACAAATTATTATATCAGAACCCACGAATTACAACATTAGCAGCAGAAAATTATTACACCATTTGTAGCAACAAGTTACGACACTAACACAACTAACAATCTACACGATTAACGATAACCTTCAAAATAAACTATACATTAAATCAATAACAGTAAATTGGTGAATTCCGTTCGGTTTGTAAATTGACGTTATTTCACTTTATTACAGGTATTCCACACGTTCGATGATGAAGTCGAATTCCTGAAGAAGCATTGGTGGCGCTGTACAGGAAACTGTAAAAAATTGCCCCCAATGTTCGGTCTCGTTATGCGTTCGATGAATCGTGCCCCAGGCCCTGCGGAAGATTGGTGGAAGCAGCATGAGAAAGCTTGTACCGGAAACTTCGTAAAGGTCAAGGAACCAACACCACCTCGACCTCAGCTTACAGCAAAACGCCGGACACCTTCCACTTGCAATTCCAGTTATACTTCAACCAAGCCATCTGTAAAACGCCGGAATTCGACTCCATGCCCATGCCCATATGGGAATAAGGAGAATACTAAACCCAAGCCTTGTCCAGGGCGGAAACGTGTTCAATCGACTACCTGCGTTCCGACCAAATCTAAATCCAGATCAAGCTACAAGAAACCGAAACGTTCAGAAGCTCGAGCTGAAAATTCCGAAAGCGATAGCGATAGTGATGGAATGCTAGAAAATGACCCAAGTGAAGAAGATGTATTTCCGGAAGAATGTAATTATTGTCCAGCTTGTGGCGTACCTTTGTCAAAACAAACTTGTGTAGAGGATCATTTGCTCAACTGCCCAGTTCTCAATACCGATGCGGATGATGAGTTGGACGTTTTGCCCAATGATGTCGATGCCAAATATCCGTGCCCAATTTGTCATGATTTGGTAACTGATGCGAAGATGAATTCACATTTGGACCAGTGCTTAAATTGAACGATTAAAATGTTTGTATGAAAACGCCCTCTAACTACTTTAAAATAAGTTAAATTAAGTAATAATTGCGTCTACTTGTGCAGCTATGTAGAACGTACGCAGGGAGCTTGACTAGAGAGTTTAAAGATTCTAAGAACAACCGTTTGTATTGTACTGGTCTTGGTCTAGTCCTAGTCTATAATAGTATTACATACTCAAATAGCTATAAACCGTAGAGTATTTGCTTAGGGTTTCAGGTAGACGAAGAAGTGATAAGGCATGGAGCAAGGGTTCTGGTGATTATTTCATTATTTATGTGAAAGAAAAGTGGTTCTATATGGTATAGCAATGCGATTCGAAGGCGGAGTTAAAAAGAGGCGTCAACACACAATGCTTCTGATATATGTGTGCTATAGTAAAGTTGCAGTAATAACCTGAAGGGATGGCGCTGTTGCCTTAAATATCAACTCTTGAACCTCAGAACTTACTCTACGGTTTACAGCTATTTGTACATACTACACAACCAGCACCTACTAGATTACGTTGCCAGGTCCGTAATCTAGTAGGTGCTGACACAACACATTCGCTCCGCACGCTATGATCAGAAAACTCTCATTTGCAAACTGAGTAAATGATGTCAATTGTCAATGCGCGTGCCTTTGAGCCGATTGCTGCACGTATAGTAATGTATAAATCCGCGAAAATCTGAGTTTAAATTATGATGTTCTGAGATTATTCTAGGTTAGATTAGGTTAGGGTGGGTTACCTAACCTACCTAACTTAAACGGAATCGGCAAATCTACCAAGATCATCTTCAATTCGCTTCCACATTAGTATTTGCATTTAAAATCTATTTATCAAATTAAAATTGACCGCAAAAATCAAAATGAAGGTGCAATGCTTATGTTTGGTCAAATCCAGTCAGTCACTCACCTAGTTTGATCACTTAATGAATGTCCAGCTAAATACCGGCAAACAAAATACTGTTTTCAACTGATTTCTGTACAATCAATCTGCCCAACTCAAACCAATCAATCCAAACCTCTTTCCTAACATGTACACGCTGTTGTGCAAAAAGTTTACCCAACCAGAATTGAACAAAATCAGTCAGCATAAACAGCTCTTTCTTAACAAAAATATGGTCAAAAACAGTATATTAAGGTCAATTTAGTAGTAGACCATCAAAATATAGATAAGGTTTAATAAATTAAAATTGAACGTAAAAATCAAAATCAAAATGTTCAGTTTGTGTTCGGTCAAATTCAATAAATCCTTGTTTCGTAGATTAGTCACTTAATGAATCATGTTTGCAAACACGGCTCAAAAACCTGTTTTTGAACGTATTTTTGAACAAGCAATTCTTTTACTCGTGAAGCTCCAACCTAGTATATGTACCGCTGTAATACACCTACAAAACATCTAATCAGAATTTACAAAAAAATTAGGTTTGTTTTAAGAAGAATTATGGTCCAAAACAGTATATTTAAGGTCTATTTCATAGTAAGCTTGAGTAAGTACTAAAAAAACATGGAATTTATAAATTATTAATAAAATCTATTAAATATTATTTTTAGAGTTAAAACCTCGCCTATTGAACGTACTCCTGTACAACAGGAAACTGCGTTTCAATTATTTTGCTAACCCATATATTCAAAGCCATGTCCAAGTCTAGGCCAAAGAAATGCACATTTCCATTTGCCATTGCCAATGTCAAACACAAACCCAGATCTCACCGATGCATCTACATATGTGTATAGGTACACACTGTTACATAACAAGAAAAACGCCAATTTCAATGTACCGTGTGAAGTAGTGAAGGAAATGACCTTGAGTCTCACATCTCTGTTTTTGTTTGAATTTTGGATATGGAAGAGCATGGACAGGGGCCGTACTACGTCCAGACCCGAGAATTCCTTGCTGCGCAATTTCTGGATTGGCTATAGTTATAACTTATAACCGGTTCAAGTCTGCTCGTCTGCTTTATTCAACAACAAACAATCCGATTGACTTGACTCGACTGACAAGCCGCAATTTTCACAGATTTGAGATCCAACTAAGTTTACAACAGGAAGCTGAGAGAAAAAGTCTAAATATAAAACCGGGGTTCCTCTCTGAAAGAAGAGCATTGTCAAAGTTTCAATTGAACGGAAGAGGACAACAGGTAAATTGACGTGTTTGTGTTGTCGGGAAGTCAACTGAGAATTTTTGCCAATATAAAAAGGTTTCAGCTGTACAGTTTTTAATTTTCAGTTTGACCGGCTGAATTGAGTTTCTTCAAAACCACAGAAAAATTTGTATATCACGCTAATATGGTGAGCATTTTTCCTATTGTTTTAATTCAATAAACTCAACACGCTTCACTCTTGGTTAATCTGTTTGCTGTCTGTTTTTCGCTGCTGTAAACAAGGAATTAAAAAGTAATTTGTAATATTCGCTAATTACTGACATTAACATTTATTTCTTAGAGTGACGAACAACAAGGAGCTGCAGGAGGCATTGCAATGGCCACCACCGAACCAGGTACAATGCCAAGCTCTTGTTATTCATTTTTTCAGAATTTTTAGCTATTTTTATTGCCTTTATTGGCAAACTTTTGTTTTTATCTGCATATTTAAATTAATTAACTACATCGGACGATTTTGGTCGAAATCAATATTTTCCTATTGTTTTCAGAAAAATACGGCCAAAGCCAAGTCATTTTTAGTGAATTTTATTAAGCATGTTTTACTTAATTTTGACCTTATGACAAGATACAGAGATAGAACGTCTTTCGATAAAACAAACCCATGGTTCACTTGCAATTATCAATTTTCTTAGCTCAGCAATCGACAATTTAAATGAAAGTGAAAGCAGCATGAGTTTCAGATGTGGCAACCGGTAGCCTAACCACCAACCGCAAACCGCAAACCACATGCATAGTGCCTAGTGTGCCTTCACTTCAATGGCAATATCTGTGCAAAACAGCAGAAAATACTCCATTTTTAACGAGTGTGACGACCTATGACCTAATTTATCATTGTTTTTTCACTTCCAATTGACTACAGTGGGAATTAAGAAAAACCATAAGCACTGGTGGCAAGACATGCCCAGACGTCTGAGTTTGACCCGGAATCGCTCCACATCCGTATCCAGTGCAAGTGGCGAGGATGCCATTGTGGGGTCACCAACTCCAGAATCTCCGACAACTGCGGAGCCACCAGGTAATACATAAAATTGCCTAACTTTCCCTAGAATTCTGCCTAAATTGTATGAATTTCATTTTTTAGCATTGAAGAAGGCGGATCGTCGCCGCTCGAGCGACGCTTCCACAGGTCAGCATCATGAGACCACACACGAGATTCGTGAAAGATGGAACAGGAACTACAACGTTCCCCCAGAACTCTTTGTTCATCCCTGGTTCTGATATGCTTGACAAACACGGAAGGATTTCTGCTTATGCTTATGCGTTTAGCTAGCAATGCAAAATTCAAGTACATTAGTATATCTATGTATAGAAATATGTTTTCGTTTCAAGTACCACACTTTTGTATGTGTGTATTTATTCCTGCTGTCCTTTTTTTGTCCAGCTCTTCTTCTAGTGTGTTTGATGTTAATGTCAAAGTGTTAGAGCCTAGATCCATTAATCACTTCAATTTATTCGTCTCTAGTTCATCGTTAACTATATGCGTGCTTCTACAGTAATGAACATTGCATGTGAATTGCTATTATGTAAACATTTAATAGAAATTCGAGCTGCTGCTGCGTCCTGTGTGCAAAACAAGTGTATTTATTCCATTATATTAGAGACACGCTGCAAAAGAATCGTGCGTCAGCAATATTTATGTGTAATTCATATATATAGAATAGAATTAAGTGAAGCTTCAATTTAAAACCATGAAACGGATATTTGTTTTTTTAAAGCTCTATGCTTCTATAATTCATTTATTTCTTTGGTAGAAAATAGTAAAAACAGGTTCCAAAGTCATCAAAAATACTTGTACATAAACAGATCTTTGATTGTACTCAACAGGGTAAACGACGGCACTTGATTAATGAGCTTGTTTCTGAAAGCCGTGACTTAGCATGAATGTAGTAAACTTTATAATTAGTTAATTTGACTTCATAATAGTTAATTGGAATACGCTCACAACTCACAATTCAATTCACCAAAGCTCTTCGTCCATTTCGATGACGACTCCTGAGTCGTTAGGATTTGGGCTTGGCTCATCCGTCCCACTATCCTTGCTCACATCTTCCTCGTCACTTGGTGGCCAACGTGATCCTTGTTCGGGAAGCGGAAGAACCACCTCATGCTCGGATGTTACAGAGTTGAATCGGATGGGCTTCCCAGCTTGGTTGAGCACGTCTCTGAATAAATGTGCACATATAATTTGGTTATTTTTCCCTAGATTTAAACTTGTAGAGATTATTTTGAGGAGACTTACAAGATTTTGCCTTTCTCGACTTTCGGCATTTCGTAGATTGCAAGGATTCGACCAAGATTGAGCACAACTTCCGTCATTCCATGTTCCGCGTACTCATCCAAGCTACTTGGATTCAAGACGTGCATCGTCACGAAACATTCAAACGCTCGTAGAATTTTCTCTTCAATTGTCAATATTTCGAAAGGATATTCGATCCTTGTGATGAGCTTGTAGGAATTTTCCGCCACGATTCCTGCAATGATAGTTGAAAGAGTTTCGAGGGTTCATTCCATTAATTCGTGTGACCGTTTGAAAAGATGTAAAACAGATAAAAATGAATGAATTGGACTGAAACTTTCACCACAGGTATACCAAAGACCAACTTACATTTCAGCAAAAAATTGGGTAAAATTATCCATATGGACAGTTTTTATTAAAAATATTTGTAAAGATTTGTTTTTACTTTTTGTATAAAAATTTTTTCTCTGATTTTTATTTTGTATTCGAGTTTCGAGTAATCGTAGATGCACTTACGAGAAGGCAATACAATGCTAAGAATAAATTTTGATTGAAGTCCAGCTAGTTCCAAATGGAAGAGACGATGTGATACAGAAAGAGACGGTCAGTCTCAGGTGATACTTAAATCCCAACCCTGGGTTGTATCATTTCCCTTCCTTTCTTATTATTATTATTACTTCTGTTTTACATTTTTTGTAAAGAAATACAAGGAAAATAAATCGCTTTTGGGTAATTTCCAAAATGAATTACTTCGTCCATTTTACTTGGTAAAATCTCTTGAAAATAACAGAAACACAGGGGTTAATATCTGCTCAAGTGAAGAAATTATTGACTAAAAATATGCAGAGATAACGATTTTGGAATTTTGGAATTTTAGAAAATTCTATGAAAGCTACTATACGTTTTACAAAAAAAAAGTAAAAAAAACTGTCCGTGTGGATATTTTTGCCCAATTTTGCTGAAATGTGAGTAAGACATTGAATTGATTTACCTATGCTGAAAGTTTCAATCCGATTCATTCATTTTTGTCTGCTTTACAGCTTTTCAAACAGTGACAGATAGTACAGGAATGACCCTCGTAATTAATGTCAGGGCTTGGCAACATCATTCGAAAATGATTTTCAAAATGATTGACCAAAATCACCCAAAATTCGGCCTCAAAATCCCCAAATCATTCACTTCTCGCCGTCAAAATCAAATAATCAAATCAAAATCAACAATATTTGATTTTGAATTCAAATCGTGATTTAAAATCATGTTTAGCTGAAAATCGTGATCTTCAAGATCAAAACAGGCACTTCTACGAAACAAAAATCTGAAAATCAAAATCCTTAGGATTAGAAATATCATGATTTTATAGTCATTGATTTTCAAAATCAAATGATTTTGCCCAGCCCTGTTAATGATTAATTGAATCTAGAATTTCAAATTCAAGAAACTACTCACCGTCTAAGCAAATATTTGGATTGACTGGAAGAATGTCAATCTTAGTGAATACAGCCATTTGTGAGACGCAGCCAATAGCTTCTGTGCCGGGTGGTCCCTCTCCAATTCCAAGAGTTGAGTAGGTGTAGCTTGGATATTCTCCGCAAATCTTGGAGCACCAAGCATGGAATTGATCTCGAGTCCATTCGAATTTATGATCCCAATGACGGACATATCCAGGAGGAAGGTTAAACACAGCATTGAACTCCGCATTGGGAGTAGTCAGGATGACGGAGGGTGGAGAGAGTACGCCAAATACAGTTTTCTCAAATCCGTCCAACACCTCAGGATACAAGTGCTCAATGACTTCAATAGCAACGACGCAGAAAAGCTTAGGGTCCATCGTCAATATTCTCGGATCACATTTCGTAATGTCTCCAGCATATGCCTCAACTACCAAAGGTGATGACCGTTTAGTGAGACATTCGACAGCCAACGGATTCAATTCCTCTTGGTAGGACTGAAAAACAGAAAAATATTGGTCCAGTTATGAGTTCAAGTCGTACAAGCAAGCAAACATAGGAATAGAGCTCTACTTACGTATTCAAGAGCAAATTCGTCAATGTCCATGTACACCAACTTCTGTACGGACTCATGCAATCTCTTCAAGTAAGGATGAAGCCGGAATTTGGCACATCCAACTTCAAAAATTGTTTTGCGAAGGCCCGGGCAAAAACGTGAGATGAGTATCTCTAAGATTTCGCGAACTTTTAGGTAACGTTGAATGGCCACCGTTGGATTGAAGACAATATCCGGTGTGGACTCGATATCCCCTGTTTCGTTGTCATTCGGATTTTGTAATACCTCCGCCTGTTGGACCTCACCAGTATTTTTGTTGAGCACATCAAAACTTGGCCCTAAATTGAGATTCATCGCCATAGCTTGGCAAAGTTGAATTTCTGTACTCTCCATTGTCATTTCGGATTCGTCTAGTCTGGTTGATGGCTTGCAAGAGTTAGAAGGGCATCAACTGCACCTGCTCAGAATAATTAACATTAACTACTATTAAATTACTCAAAAAGACCTGAATAGTACTGTCAACTGTACTGTGTATTGTCTTTCCACAGTCTACAGCCCACATACATAACAAAATACATAAAGGTAGAACGAAGGTGTATAACGCTAACGCAGGCGTTTGCCATTTGCCACTACCATTACACATTAGCATACACGGTCATCGTTCATCGTCATAATTTCAACAACATTACAATTACAGGCAATTACATTACAGGCTTGAATTGAAGTTCCGAATTATGTTATGTTACTTTCTATGACACCACAGACGCAACAGACAGGCCAACATAAACCTAGAATACCTAATAGCCACATACATAATGTCATGTGTCACGTCACCTGTGCCGTGCCGTAGTCGCTTTGACCTGACCTGATATTGTGTATTGACATAAAAAATATGGTGTATGGATTACAGCTGTAACAATGAAATACACACGAAGACAAAGACTTGTCACCACGCTTGTCACTCACCTGCCACGACTCGTAACTCGTAACAAAACTCCTGAATGAAGTCAATGTCAACTGTTGACTGTGATTCTCTTGCTTCTTGACCTCTCGCTTCAGTCAGGGTTACTTGTTCTCGTCACCTACTCTCTGTCTGTTATTGTCCTATCCTAGCTCTAGACGACGACGTTATACCTTATACCTAACCTACTCCTTCCTACTACACGACGACACGACAGGACACAAGTGAGTGATCGCTGATGCTGATCGTCAACAGCCAAGCAACTACTTTCGACGATTTACACGGCCAAACGCCAAATCCCATGCCACGATCTGGCAAAAGTGAAGAATGTGAAACATACTGTAACTACCTGTTGTAGCCACCCAGCATTTACACAAACCTATCTTAACCAAAATTTACCAACGCGCTTCCAGCATAGCCTAACCTAACCTAGAGGAACAAGAACAATAGGAACCCCTTCTAATTGTACATTTTTCATTGGTTACAATGGATGGTTACAGCAGGTTTCATAAAGTTTACTTCAACCCACAATTTAGCCGTCGTCCTCCGTCGTCAGTCCGTGCATGATGCGTGTGCGTGTGACAGACAAGTATCAACTCGACACCGAACATAACACGCAGAACTTACCGCGTTCAAAACTCAAATGGAATTATAATATAATCCCAATGCCCCATGTTCACAACGAGGCATAGATGAATAAATAGCAAAGCAAATTATTAATTAAAACTAGATCGTGAGCATCTTCACTAATCTAAACTATAATTAACTACTTAACTATTTGTTTTATAATTTCGACAAGCCGAAATTAGATGGTTCATCGACGATGGTTCATCCCGATAATTAAAGGAAATTGTCCAGCAGGATAAAAATCAAGGATACAAGAGGCGCCAAACAGAAAGTTTCATCTGAAAAAACTGGATAACCTTGAAACTTGAACTTGCATTGCAATTTCTTGGTTCTCCAGATTCCATGATTGTCCCAATAATTGGAATCGGACGAAGAGGGTTTACAAAAGTTCACAGTCTTCTTGTTCCGATCAGGAGACAGAGTCAAAGTTCATCGAGTT
Organism: Ceratophysella scotica; assembly: GCA_034694025.1. Lineage (NCBI taxonomy): Eukaryota > Metazoa > Arthropoda > Collembola > Poduromorpha > Hypogastruridae > Ceratophysella > Ceratophysella scotica. The sequence continues at coordinate 365 of JAQFXZ010000264.1, read as the reverse complement.
CCTCCTCTTCACCCAAAATGTCAAATCGGCTCAAAGATGAGAAGTCACCGTATCTCCTTCAACATCAACATAATCCCGTGGACTGGTACGAATTACGAATACGAAATAGTTGTACAATTTATGTATAACATTGTAATGTTCATGTTACGTAACACGTATGACGTAACCTTTAACCTTACGCCTTACACCTTATGCCTTATGAATATGAACTTATGATTGATCGATTTCAACTTCAACCATGTTGCATTTGCATATTTATACGCCCATGTAACCTTCGCTATTCGCCATTTATTGGGCTTTTTACCGAAACTTGTAACCGTTGCCGGTCCTTTTTTTCAAATTCGAGGAGCAGAAAAAACCAATCG
>JAQFXZ010000263.1:0-23470 GCA_034694025.1 Ceratophysella scotica | reverse complement strand
GCATCCCGGGAGCAGATCCGGCCTAGAACTTAATTTGACACCTGTCAGAATTTTCATACTGGAGCAGTCTACCCAGAGTCCTGGGCAGAGGCTAGGTATTGATTTTCTCATTTCAAATACGGATTTTAGACTCCATCAGTGTCAGCCATCCATATTCTACTAAGCTTCCAGTTTCAATATTGAAGAGAGTATCTGAGTCACGCAGACCAAAACATGGCCTATCTCAGGTTTCCACAAACTCATTCAGATCCCAACAAATGTGTGCGACTTTGATATACACCGCTTTCCAATTACTCTGTGACACCTCGTGTCCAGGATCTGGAAATGGACTGTGAAATGACAGTAGTGGCGCAAAAACTAGGCAACAACTATGTCTACGGATAATATAGCCACTGTCAACTCACTTAACGCTCACCGGAAGACAGAAGCCTTAATGCAGAATTACGTAGAAGGATCGAACTGGTTATCCGGTGTCATGGCTAAGGAAATGGATCTCAATCTGAAAGACTTACTTGGCGGGGAATAGCGTTTCCTACTTGCTCGGAAATCTCCCGTGTTTGAATTTAGATTGTGGTTTCTTGTTTACCCAATCGGAACACGGATATAGAAAAGTAGAGATTTCCGGGAAAACCTTAATTTTATCGATACTTATTATTGCTCGTCGTTCAGAAAATTAAAATACTGCTACCTATTTCGTTAAACGAATTTAGGACGATAAGTATGAAAGGGAGGCCAAAGTTTAGTCAAGGGGACAAAATAAAGAGACTACGATTAAAAATAAAAAACAAGGAAAGGACTCTGCTTGGCTGCATCTTAAAAGAACGTTGAATTTTACCACTCGAAAAAGCTAAAGAATACTTGATTTTGCATTTTCGAAAAATACTAAGGGTATTTTCTTGCCGGAGGTCATTCACCTCACAAAAGTTTTTTAACTGACGAAACAGAGCAAATTATACGAAATACGGAATTATACAAAAAAATTCACACAAAGAAGCGCCGTACTTTTGATTTGAAATCTGCCAGGTTACGAATATCGTTTTACGACGTCCAATCCTGAAAACCGAACTTCCAATATGCAGTACCAGACTTATAGCTCTTTCAAATTCCGAGTGAAGCTCGTTTCCTGCAAGAACAACAAATTAGGAGTACCTATAGTTTCGACAACACTAATCTATTCTTGTTCCATCTAATATCATAAGTCTTCCTGTCCTACATCCAGTACTTCGAAAACAAACAGAGAACAGCTCGGAAAGTAAACACAAGCGAAGAGGAACAGAGAAAGCTTGAAATTCCAAGCCAACGTTCTCTGCAGTCATTACAAAACAGCTTGAAACCATTTGTCTTCTCTTCGTCTAGAATCCAGCACTCTGTTTTTTCTTTAAAGGAACGGATCCGAATAGCACACGAGCATGAGAGGAAAGTGTTAAAGAATTGGATTCCAATTGTGCAGCTCATAAATCTCCGGTTTAGAGCCTAGACAACTGAACCTCTGGGCTGAACACAACATACATAATAAAGTCATTAACATTGGTATAGTAAGAGTAGTATTTCGTGTCCACACATTAGTTTATTAAATCAATACTACGATACGAATACAGAATTCACAAGCGAAAAACAAATCAGTTTGGTTTTTGCAGGTGGGACCAACCTTTTTAACTTGTCTTTTTAATTTATAGGACGAAAAGAACCAAATTCTTATAACCAATACGTGGCTAACTTTGGTAAGTATATTTGGCACGCCAATCCAGATGAGCGAGACGCTCGTTCTCTGGTGTTTTATGCAGCGGTGAAATGATGTTTTAGAAATCAGAAACTTGATTCCTTCCACAAAACTTCCAATAGTTCCTTGAAACCGCCACGTACTCAATTGTGATAACAAACCTACCAAAGCTACTTGCCCTGTTTGTATGTATTGTGTAAATGTAATAGAAACTAATTCTCAAATCCACAGAACCATCCCAGCCATTGTTGCACAGTAAACGCGGCGTGAACTCAATGTTATTTTTGTTTGCTAATCGATGTCATCAGTGGGAGCCAAATATTTTTGTTTTTTGATTCACCATTTTTGTTACAAGTTGCAGTTTTTGAATAAGCATGTACCAGCTTAAACGTTCGTATGCTTCGAGTCTCACTACTGAAATCCAGCACAGCTGCGGCACAATCTCCAAATTGAGATTGAAATTTTTGTGTGCCTCGGTGCGGCCACGCTCTCGCCAAAGACTGTTTACTTGTGTTTATGGCTCCCTGGTCTAGTCCTTCTGTATAGGACACCAGTTCAAAAAAGCCCTAGTTAAACTTTATCCCTTTTCCAAAGCCTAAGTGTAAGAAGTGCAATAAATTTCAATTCAAGTCTGCTCAATGGATACCTTGGGATTTTTCTGAGCCAACTGCTCCCACTTGTCACCCGAATATCGACTTTTTGGCACCAAATAATTCCGAATATGTGTTTACTCAAGGTAGACATAGTTTAGTGGCTTGACTCAAGAAGCCTTGCATTATGATGAAACACGGGACTCGAGAAACGCTTGCCCCACACATGAGACGTATAGTTATGGCAGTTTGGCTGTGATGGTTAGCGTCACTCTGTAATTGTATTGTACGTACTTTATCCCTCTCTTCGTCTCTTGGTAATACCCAAGGATTTACTCAATGTGCTAATGAAACCTTTTAGCAGCTCCTATGATTGTTGTCCGAGTATCGACTCGTGTTTACTGAGCTAAGTTTACGTTTTGATGAATCCCGTTTGCTCGAGTAATTGAATTACTATGACATGAATGAATGTCCTGTTCAAGTATTGTACACTGATTGCTCTGTGAAATCCCTCTTTTTCTTGCATGTGCCTACCTATCTACATATTAAAAATTGTGACCAAAGGATGAGAAGAATCAAATCTTGATCACAACCCTTTGGTTGCGAATGGTAAGTATCCCCACTAGTCATTATTGAGTCCTGACTATTTTACATTACGCTCACCTGCCACCACTTGCTTCTAGTACACTTTCTCAACACCTCTTCACCTACACCTTGTTCTCACGTGGACACTCATTTCCGTTCAACCCGTACTTTAGCCGTTGACTTTTTAGACTAAACTATTCAAACCTACTGAACATGAACAAGTTCAGGCGCTAACAGTCAATCAATGCTGATCGTGATCTACGAACAATGCACTTAACCTATAAACCTACGCAACGATTCAAATACATTTCTACCCCATGTCTCAAAAGTGACTGACCCCTTTGTTTGCTTTTTTCGTGAATATTCATAACGTATATGTTGTCGTCACCTACAAAACGCAGATGATATCTGTTTGGTTTTGTAGATATCTGCATGTAGACATATTTTGTACAAGGATAACTGACAAAGATACTGGCTCGTCTTTACGCCATAGAATTTTGACAAACTGTAGCACATAATGCAAGAAATAATTTTTCGTTGCCAATACAAAATCAGCTATGGGGTCAATATTTTTCGAGACATGTAGTATTTGGAACCTCTCCATTTCCAAGGCAGTTTTTTCCAAACTTGTAAGTGTAAATTTTTTGGGGTTAGAAGTTAAAATTCCATAGCACATTGCAGTATATTGTGAATTTGAAGTTCATATTAACATGCATTTAACTAATGAGAAGTTACAAGAATTTACAGATATAAGTATCAGATCATCAGCTCAAAAATACTTATTTCACATAACGCCTTCACAATAAATAAACACAGGGAACTATACAAACTAAGTGCATCCAAGCTCCCAAACCATCTTTCAGATCTTCGTGTCAGTATGATATTTTAAGAGAAAATAATTCACACCATTATACTACACTTCAATTTGATATTGCTTTGTACTAGTATTTATTAGTACTATAACCCATTAATCGTCGAGCTCACGATGGACATTAGCTGAATCTGAACAAGACGAAGTTACCGCTTGATTAGTGTACACTAGTATTAGGTATATCTTTTCTGAGACAATCTTGTGTGACGTGTGACAGTACTTAGATAGACATTGGCTGTATTTGAAAAAGTACACTTACTTTTTCAGCTTGGGTTTACTTCCCTTTGTTAAAGAGGGGTACCGCATAAGGCCGTTTCTGGGCCCAAAACGTTTTGAGACCGCATGCACCCTACATTGTAGCCTAGTATCAGGAGAAGACAACGCACCCATTTTTGGCTCCATCAAGGCATCCTGCTGGCCGCCATCTTGGCTCAAAATGGCCACCAAAAAAGTTCAACTTTTTAACCCGAGGTCCGATTGGGCTAATTTTGTTGTCGTTTTGTAGGATATATCGAGGGCTTTTCAGAACAGGTTTGCTTGTCTAAAAATTCGATCGGGAAGTTAATCAAATATGGCGTCAAAGTTCATGGGTCAAAACTTTGAGGCGAGCTTGCAAAGTCCGCTAAGGCATGTGAGGTCAAACCAAGTGTGTTTTATAATCAGCACTATCTAAGGTACTATAAAAGTTTTGCCCAAAATATCCAGTTCGAATTTTATTTTACCATTTGGTCATATGGGGAGGGGAGTAGGTCATGGGTCCCCCATGCACTTACATACAAAATTAAAGTTGGAGCTGGAGATTTGGGCAAAACTTTTATATTACCTTAGATAGTGCTGATTATAAAACACACTTGGTTTGACCTCACAAGCCTTAGCGGACGTTGCAAACTCGCCTCAAAGTTTTGACCCATCAACTTTGACGCCATATTTGATTAACTTCCCGATCGAATTTTGAGACAAGCAAACCTGTTCTGAAAAGCCCCTACTATACCCTACAAAGCGACACCAAAATTAGCCCAATCGGACCGCGGGTTAAAAAGTTGAACTTTTTTGGCGGCAATTTTGAACCAAATTGGCGGCCAACAGGATGCCTTGATGGAGACAAAAATTGGTGCGTTGTCTTCTCCTGATACTAGGCTACATTGTAGCCTGCATGCGGTCTCAAAACGTTCCGGGCCCAGAAACGGCCTTAAGCGGTACCCCCCTTTAAACGATTCCCAGGAACACGAATCGTACTTTGTAGTAAATAGAAATCGGCCAACGAGCGGCATCGTTTGAACCCCGAAAGTCGAGTTGATCTTCCCTTCGCGGATTTTAGGGGAAATGTCAAATGAGAGAGAGAGAGAGAGAGAGAGAGAGAGTAGCAACTACATTATTGCAGAGAATGAATGCATGCGTACACTGTTGCATGACTTAACTTGAAGTCTGGTCTTGAATGATTTATGCGATCTTAGAGTTTGAATGTAAAAGGGATGAAGAAAGGTTTGCTTGAACTAAATGTTTGTTTTTAATATTTTGCTTCATTCCTACTGTGGCTTGTGATTTGTCTCCTCGCTTATGCCTTACGATCGAGTCCTCGACATTGCAAAGAAAAGGAGCCGACAAGGTTGGAAGCTGAAAATCTCCGCCTACGCGGACATACGAAACTCGGAAAACCCGAGCGGACTGGGTTGGGTGTACCAGTCTCCATCCAACAAATATTTCGTATCACGTTTCCAAAACCTATCCAAACCCGTTCTCACAACTTCCAATCAAAGCCAACCAGATTTGCCTTGCAAACAAAATATAGTACGGCATATTGAAATTGACCACTGCTTCCGCCTTTTCTAGCAAACGGACCACGAAACCATTGATTGTAAATTTGCTGGCGTCAGACAATCATGTAGGCCTACAAATTGGCATATTTCGTAATTGTTTGAGCCATACAGTAGTTCTAGCCAACAGCCAATTCAAACTATATATATTTGTCGAGCTTTCGTGCATACAAATATTGCACAATCATAAATTCGTTGATTCGATTCATTTTCGACACTTTTACTTTTACAAATGATGCGCATCCCTCGAATATATCACAAAGGATTCCGCTTTCCACCTTGTGTTTCTTCTGGTAATTAAACTTTTACATAAAAGCAAAATTCTATTTTCTTTCATTGGACTACTTGCCAATTAGAGCTTTCACGTGAAGCGAATAGTTGAATTTTTGCGTGATAACGATAACAAATGAAGGGGATATTAACAGAAACACCTAGAAATCACAAGGTGTGACACAAACATGTGTTACACCTCTACAATTACATACCTTTGCGTGTGCTGTAGAACAGAAATTAATGAGAAAGGGAGCGAGAACAGGAGGTGCAAAACGACTATTATGAGGATGACGAGACGATAGGATTTCGATAAAATCAGTATGAAATATTCAGACTCAAGGGAATGTAGAATTGAAGAGGAACACGCACGCACACCCTTTCCTGTTTCATGTCCGCGTCGCGTGCTACTCACTCAGTCTAACCCTAACCACAATCGGAACAAGCTCCTCAAGCAGCAGATGTATTAATTAGCACTAAATTTCCTGGGCGGTGGGGGTAAATTGTCGCTGAGGATCGGAAACCAAAGTCAGATCTAACGCGACTAGCACCATTCAAACAGGCTATTTTAGAATGGGGTTCTTTATGTTCGAGGAAATTGGAGCCCTAGTTGGGCCTTGACCGAATTCATTCGGAGCTCCACACGGCGGAGAAATGAGGAAATATTTGGTCTCTCGAATCCCTGCTTCCCGCATTGTGTAGTCCTTCTCTGCTTTGCTGCACGTTGCTTCCAAAAGCTTTCTCGCTTCACTCCCGCTCCGAATCCCAATGCAGTACTTGGAGAAAGTCCCAACTTTCACCCTTCACTCCAGCTTCCTAACCCAGTCTCCGGATGTACACACCTCCCCAGATATATTTTACTCTTTCCACTATTGGATAAATTTATGTTGCCCGATTCAAGTATTCTCCTGGCACAGGCGCTCGCCCGTCCTGGCCGTATCGAGCTAACCTCTCCTTGCCTGCCATGTACCCAGAGCATCTTCATTCTGCTCGGGAACTTTCACTCCAGTCTCAAGTTCAAGTAAAGTCTTTCCCGGAACGGAGATGGAGCCTAAGCACAAAGTACGAGGTCTCGACTTGGTGAAACTAGAGAGACATCCCTCGTGCGGCAGCAGAACTTTCTGCTTTCACCTTGTTCGCAGAATCGGAGTCGTAGTGCCAGGAGAAGCTACAGATTTCACCTCTGCTTAATTTATCTGAGTCTCAACTTCTCAGTCTAAGGCAGCCAAATACAGGAACATTAAATGGTTTTAGGAATGGAACGACTATAACCTCATATGGGATCCAGAAAAAAACGGAAATATAACGGATCTACGCATTCCTCCACATCGAATTTGGAAACCTGATGTTCTAATGTACAACAGGTATAAAACAGAATTATATAGATACCAAAAACCAAATTTGAAAGCTCCTCAATCAACATCAATATAACTTTGAATTTAGTGCCGATGAACAATTTGATGGTACGTATCAGACGAATGTGGTCGTTCGTAGCAATGGGAGCCTCACATACATCCCTCCAGGAATTTTTAAGAGTACTTGTAAAATAGACATCACTTGGTTCCCTTTTGACGAGCAAAAGTGTGAAATGAAGTTCGGAAGCTGGACATATGATGGTGGCCAGGTAACGTAATAGTCAATATAAAATAGGAGGAATCACAATAAAATAGTTATTAGTTGCCAATTTGAGACTCAAAGACTCAAAGTGCGATAAAAAATTGATGGATCGTGCTTGGCAAAATAGTAGTCGAAAAAAGAGGAAACTATTGGTCTTCTTAAGGTAAAAGAGTATAGCTAAATCTTCAGTAATTTGATGGTCTTCGATTTTTTAAATTTCAGCTGGATCTCCAGCTTCATTCAGACGACGGGGGAGATATAAGCAGTTTTATACCAAATGGTGAATGGTCTCTCAAAGGTATGCATTTTTGGGAACTTTCATGTATTGTTAAACCAATGCACAAATCAATGTAATCAGAAAGTATCTAATGAATGTATTTGTCAGCTTCGTCCACAAATGTTGTAGCAAAGCGCTGCAGATAATTTAGCGGCTTGGATTCGTGTGTATCGAATGACCCAAAAGGAGAAAGTTGGTCAGTCCCGGCGAATCTTGTAATATGGATTCAGCAAATAGCCTCAAAGAGATACGACGAGATAGTAGAACAACATATAAAAACCCTAGACCACACAAGCGCCAACACAGAAATGACCAAGGTTCATTATATTACCGCCTGTCTCAAAATTTATCGACACCCGTTTTTTGTTTTTCTAGAGAATAAAACAATGAACATGTATTGCATATGTTACCATCACAAGTACTGCACTTTGCATTTGCACAATAAGATTTGCAACACTGGAAATAATATTCCATTGGGCTTAATGCTTGGGTCAATGAACCCGACGCTGCCACTCAATAGCATAGTGTATACCGGTTTATCATTCAATTAATTTAAAAAAATCAAATTCACCCCAATTTTCCATTTCTGCTTGACTTTAACATGTGTTGCAAGTATTTAGTATTTGCTTCAATGACAAAATCATTTGGGGGTGTCGGTTACTTTTGAGACAGGCGGTACATGTGCGAAGATCATACTGCAAATAACCAACACTTGACTGACCGGATGCGTATTCCCAGACCCTACCCGGATTCAGACCCGTACATTTTGAATAAGGCTAAGTTACAGGCATAAACTTTGATGTTCTGTTTGTGAAATTAGATGAATCTTTATCAAAATTTGACGCTCTTTCCAATGGTGTAAATTACATTTAGATCAGAAACACCTAAATATGGGATATATGGCTATTTGTGTTCAAATGCTGTAATTCTCACATTTTGACGCAGATAGACTTGAATTTCATAAAATTTGATGACACCATTGGAAAGAGCGTAAAATTTTGATAAAGATTCGTCTAATTTCACAAACTGAACATCAGAGTTTATGCGTGTAACTTAGCTTTGTTCGAGATGCGTGGGTCTGAATCCGGGTAGGGTATGGGAATACGCTGACCGAATACCGGATGATTCATGGTCGATTTTACCTAAACTTACAATAGAGACTTTCTATATGAAGAATTCCATATGCGACTTGGGAAAGTTAAATTTATTTTCGAATAGTGTTTTTCAACCAGCGTAGCTTTGTGGTCTTTGGAGAAAATTCGGAATACAGTCCAAAAGACAGAGCTTTGGAATGTACTATAGCAGTCTATCGGAAAATATCGCGTCTCTCTCTCTACCAGTCGCAGAGCTTTAACCGATATATGAACTGACGAGTGTAGTGAGGGACGCAGGACAGGACACTTGATCTCATTCAGTCAGTCTAACGAATCGAATACAACCAGTGCCCTTCAATCCTTCAACTCATTAGCAGTTATAGGTACTTCAAGCACCAGCTACTATTAACATTTCTACTACAAAAACAAATATCTCATACCCCAAATTTTCACAAAAAATTCAAGTAAGCCATACAAAAAGTCAGCAGATGGTTCTAGTTCAATCTACCCAAGAATGACATGCTATAAGTCCGTATGCCTGATTTTCTTGGCACGCCTGCATATCTATTTCCAAAAGAACTGGTTTGTCGTGTATGTCGCGTAGTCATGTATCGCGTAAAACAATTTTGAAATTAAAGTTTCGCAGTCATACTACAATATTAGGAGCACTGGAAGTTTCAGAGATAGATGGAGACGAGAATGAATGAATGGAGGATATTTTCAGCTACTAAGGTGTGGATCGTAGTTGTACACGTGAGCCGATAGATGTGGTGGATGTGGGCAGAGTGGAAAGCCTGATCTCAGAAGGGAAGACGGAGACTTGGGTGAAAGCGCCAGTCGCTCGTACAGACTTTCCCAGTTTCCTCAGATCGATTTTCTCTTAGGATTTTGAACCAGTTCATTGTACTCGGTCAAAGAGGGGTGTTTCTTTGCTGATGGTTTCCTAACGTCTCGACTCCCTATGCGGGCTTTTCATTCTAATGTTCTCGTTCCCACTTCTGCTTTACTACAGCCCACTACGCTCACAGATCCACACACGCTCTCCAACTGCCTTTCTCTCGGCCACGTCTCTCAGCCGAAGAGAAAGAGAGAGGAAGCTCGGGTGTGGGATACGAAATTGAACACAATGGTCCTCTAATAACATAACGTCTTTCCCCTCATTGATGCACTAACTTTCTCCCATACACTCCAGCCGCTATTGTATGGTATCCCCAGAACAAGGCCTCTCTTCTCCACTATGGTAATTCCATAAAAGTATTTGTATATTGAGGACAAAGACACATTCCTGCGCATCATCTCCAAACAGTCCTAACCAGCAGAACCGACTAATGTACCACATATTTGTAATGTTGAGCAGGAGACTCCTAACATCTGAATAAACGCAACCCTTACCACTTTTACGCCCTTTAAATCAAAACATCCTGTTGGAAATGAATAATCAATACAATCTATTTAATTTTGATGTATTGAAATTTTGATGTCAGTGTTTTTTGAGAATACACTGCAAGACTGACCAACAATATCCTGATTCTGCCTGCATGAGCCTGCAACAATGGTTTAGAACTTTGAAACTTGTCTGATAGAGTAAAACAAAGTAATTTCACATGAGCATCATTTTGAAGCATTTTGAGACTCATGAATTTACTACTCAGCTTATGTATGTAATTGGGGAATGCAATGTTGTGGATTGTGATTTACAACCCTGATTTTTGAGACAATGTATTTTTGACAAGTCAAACTCCCCACAATTTTGGTGTTTTTTTGTCTCTTTGTATTTTGTAGGAGTTCCAGGAAGACGAAACGCTGTATTTTATGCGTGCTGTCCAGATCCCTACGTGGATATAACATTTGTGATTCACATACAAAGGCGTACACTATATTATTTCTTCAATTTAATCGTTCCTTGCGTCTTAATCGCCTCAATGGCCGTGCTTGGGTTTACACTGCCTCCAGATTCAGGAGAAAAGTTATCTTTAGGTAAAACTATCCTGCCCTTCCATTTTAGTCATTTTTGAGTACTTGTCTTTTTGTTTTGTTTTGACTTCATTTTTACACAACTCATGTGGACACAATGAACAACTTCCAATGGAACTAGAAAAACACAAAACAAACTAAAACTGAAGTCATCCTAGCAGACTCGAGTGAATATTTTTGATTCTAATACGTCATGAATTAAACCAGGACAAGGTGTGAATCATTTTCATTGAAAGTAACGTGCAAGCTCCATTTTAAGTCATCAAGCTACCTGACGATCTGACTTACTTTACTCACAGAGACATTTGCGCGAAACACGAATCTTCTAGGCCTGTTACGAGTCGAAACCATGACGTTCTCAGGACGTTATACCTTCGAGTATCGACTCATAGATGGGCAAAGCTGTCGCCTTGAATCCGCGAACGCTGAGGATTTAGCCTTCAGCCTTCGCTTTCACGACCAAAAAATCAGGTGCCTTCAAACTCGCCGTCGTGACGGCAAAGCCGAAGGATGGTTTCCATCTATTACGAGTATCTATTTATCCACTGTGCATTTATTTGTGGCCGGATGATGAGCACCAAGGGAACTCATTATAGGAGAATTTGCCTAAAAATCCGAGCTCTGTGGAACCAATTTCTGTAAAACTCCACGGAGTACATGGTTTTGTTGATGAGATATTTGTACACCGTTTTGAAACAAAAACCTGCAGCTCGTGCCTAAATTACGAGAGAACGCGTTTTGAACTTAATATTACATGTCGTGATGAAAATAAAACCGATTATAGGAGGTTGAGTTCACATAAAGTGATGAAGATGAGGTACATTCCATAAATATTTTGATAAAAATTTGCGAAAACGGTATAATACCTTCCACGATTTGCTTCGTAAAATATTGCTATTTCCAGGACTGGGACTCGAACATACCATGTAGGTATGTAATGTGTGTAATACTTGATAAATCTCAGACACTATCATTAATCTAATCAGTTTAAATAACCTGGAGGAACTCAAGAGCTCCTTTGGTCGGATATATTTTCAATAAACCATATTGCCGAGTTTCTCGCGCATCCGATGCCGAATGTTGTAGTTTTAAAAAGCTGGATAATAAGCATGGAATACACATTCCTCAAGCTCCGACAGCGTAGAACTACGGAAACAATATATTGCAACACATATCCAACATACACTTGGAAAGACCTATTGGCGAAATGGACAGTTTACCCAAATGGCGAAAAAATGAGCACTAAAAACGTGACACTTTTCGCCACTTTAGACGTTGATCAAAGGAAAAAAGATACAAAAAATTAGTTTTTCGCCACTATGGTAAAACTTGTTAGAGAGGTTAAATAAGAAGTTTTCATGGTACTATTCACTATGATAAGATATGCTCGTTGAATGATTTTTTTCTTATATTTTTTTATGAATTTTCTCCGAATTAGATTTTCGCCACTCAAGTTGTCAATAAAAATCACCGTTTTTTTCTCGCCATTTTGGTAAAAGTCGTTTCGCCACTAAGTCCTAGTGTTTAACGGTTCATTTCGCCAATAAGTCTTTCGCCACCGTGACATGGAATCCCTGTAACGCACTACAGTATTTGAGTCACCAAATCATCCTACAATCGATCACTTACCTAATCCAACACCGCTGTTTCGCTCCATTCAGTCTAGGAAGGGTCAACACTTAGAACTTAGGGATATGTTGCATACGACACGAGATCTGTTAGATTCCAATCTTGATTGCATGTGGTGTGCTTGATGTATGATGTTGAATGAATTTTGAAGAAAAAAAAAACATACTAAAAATCATTATTTGAAGTATGGATGTCAAGAGAAAGTTGTATTTTCTCACCTTGGAATAAAGTAGGGGTAGAGCTCTCCGCATATCGCTACTGTCGCCGTCCCATCTCTTAACCCAGAGGAGCGACTTGGTATGAAAGAGAATTTTTCTCTCATGCTCTTACGTGTTAAACTACCCGTTTTCGGGATTTTTTATCTTAATGAAGGAAACACGCCATTCGGAGTTTAAGGTAGCGAAAAGCGAAATGTAGGTAAATATGGCCTAGTTTCTGAAACATTTTTTTGAAAAAATATCGATTACAGGATTTTGCGTTGCGGAGCAACTTCACTGAGCTCTCTCCACTATATTTGATATTAAACATATCCCTGTATTGAACGTCATGGTCAAAATATGGGCTACGCTACACATCTAATTCTCCATAAGGAGAACACTACTCTCGTGGTTTTCGTCTGTTGTCTTTTCAGCTCTTCCTCTAATAAGTCGTACTGAAGTTGTAGGCTCAGGCTCATCATGAAACACGCGTTGAAAAGCACGAGAGTTTGCTCTTATGGAGAATTAAGTTGTAGCGCATTATTTTGAGCGTGGTGGCATTAACTACAGTATATTAATATTCGTATGCCTGCTGGTTTGGTATAGCCAAAGCTGGTTTTCTACGATGAGTTTAGTAAACTCCTTTCCTTATCTACGGGGTTTCGGCTTACTCCTCGTCTACCACTCAACGAGTGAAACTTTACTTTGGAGCATATTATAAACATAGATATTAGACATTTCCCTGCACTCAATTTTACATAAGATCTCATGCAGATCGGTATAAATACATTTTTATAAAAGCAAAACGGCGCACACCCCAGCATATGCGTACAACTGCGCCGCTAAGACCATACCATCAGTACTGGCGCAGGTCCGCCGGCTTGTAATGAATGACCAATACGTTATACGTTAGTCCGACATTCCACTGAGATGATGCATTTATGGTTGGTATGTTTCTCACAGCCATTGAACTTTTCCGAGTGAAGTTCTTATACACACATCGCAAAATCCGAAAATACCATATAGTTATTGCATTTCAATATAGACATTTTTAAGTAGAGACAACCGAAGCACGCCATAAGACCTAACCGAATAAGGCCTAGAACCAAAAGGCCTAAATAAAATGGCCTAAAATAAAAAGACCTACTCTGTTAATAAGGCCTCCGGAATAATAAGACCTAAATCAATAAGACCTAAAATAAAAAGATCTACATTGTAATAAGAGATGGAGCATAGTAAAGCCTAAACCCACTATCGTTAATCATTATAGATTACGCTAACTTGTCTCTTCAAGAGAATTTCACAGGAATTTCGCAGAATATTGCATTGAGATTGAGTGCTGCACATTTCTAAAATATATTTTTTGACCGATTTAGGTTTTGCGAATTTTGATAGCAGTCAATATCAATCAAAGAATATAATTTTTGAATCGAAATGTTTTAGCTCTTAGCTATTTTAGTTTTTGTATTGGCTTGGCCTAGCTAGTGCTAGCTTAGTTGTTTTGAATATGCAACAAACACGATATTACATAGTATAGTTTAAATATAAAGTTTTGCACAAGCTAAAATTAAGGTCGACGTTCCTGCTTTAGCTCTCCCTATGCAGCAGCTCTCACTACAACATTGGTCTTTTTTTTATTTTAGGCCTTATTATGCCATAGCTTTTATTACAGCGTAAGCCTTTCTATTTTAGGATTTATTTATTTTGGTCATTTTATTCAGTAGGTCTTATTACAGCGTCGCGTACATATATTTCTATTTTAGTCCAATTTATTTAGGCCTTTTGACTTTAGGCCTTATTCGGTTAGGTCCTACAACAGAGCTGTGTACATAAGTGCTTCAGCGCTATATTGGCTAAAATACGTGAGTACTCTACTATGTAGATTGTATGCCGTTGTGAGGTGTTCAACAAGCAATGCATAAGTACAGTAAGTACCTCAAATTCACTTGTAACTTGAAATTGGACTTGTTTTAATAGAGAGTGGAAGGGTTGTCAGTTGTCAGTGGCTCTGCCTTTGCCCTGAACATGAACTGAACACCCTACTAAGGATAGTTTAGGAACGTTTACTATTAGTATTATTACACGTGACGTTTATGTTTGATAGTTTCACTTGTATTTACTTTTCAAATTGGTATGATATAGGAGTAACGGGGAAACGAAACGTGAAATACTACCAGTGTTGTCCTGAGCCCTACGTGGACGCTATCTTCACGATTCACATCCAACGACGCACTTTGTTTTACTTGGTCAATCTCATTGTTCCAGGGATCATGGTGTCCTCAATGACTTTACTAGGCTTCACACTACCACACGAGTGTGGGGAGAAACTCACTCTAGGTATTTATGGTCAATCTTAACTACCTGACCATCCCACTTTACTATATACATTCACACACCACTACTACCGCCGCAGTTTACCCTCGGTTCGTGTTCCTCCGCTCTGTTTCAGGAAGGAATATTCTGGCAAAAATCAAAACGTGAATTTTTCCTGAAACGAAACATGATGTAGAACTTGAGTCACGTGCCAGTCAGCAGTAAGAGTAAACACTCACTTTTAACTGCTCTTAACTATCCTACAGAGTGGTAAACATGGGCTCGCATCAGGTCTTCTCCACGAAATGTACCCCAGCGGACAGACGGACCCAAATTCAATCTCTCTCACGCCGCCAGTAAAATGCCTTTTTTCCTAGCCGTCTTTTATTTTGTTCCACTTCGTACATGTTCGCCAAAGACCACTTTCCTCCCGTCCCTCTCCTTTGATCTATTCCCTATCTGGAGCCTAAACGAGCCAAATGTTGGCAGTGGTACAACTTTTGATATAAACCCATGTATTTATATATTTTTCCTCTTCTGGTATTCCGATCCGCTGCGGCCATGGATCGATATAGTACCTTCTTTCCTACATTCTCTCCAGTCCCAAATACGTCATGCCTTCCACAGTCAAGCACACTACTCAGGGTTTCGCTCCATGGTACGCTACTTTCACTCTACTTTCTCCACACATTTTTCTAATTTGGAACCAAGAGGTCAGATCTAAAAATAGGAGCAATCAAGAGTCTAAATGAAGTGATGGCTCCGGTTCTCAATAGGAGTTAAATGGACCTTGCAACCACTGATATTTGCTTTCTGGTGTTCTTCAACTAATGGTTTCTACAGTGCTGATAAAAGGTTCAACTAATTTAATTAATTATGGATGGCTTCCACACTGACCAATGGGTCAGCGAGGTCTTGACTTTCGTAGCATTTGAACTGAAGTGGTTCAGCCATGCCGTTCTACAAAATAATAGCCTTTACTTGTAACTTAAGTACCTTCATTAGCTTGAAAAAACAAGTTGAAGGGAGCACGTGATCACTTTTCCCATGAATCACCGTCAATGGCACGGGTGGGGATTAGGGCTGCCGTGTTTCGTTTAAGGACGTAAAAAAAGAAACATCGCTAAATGACACGTAAACGAAACGTCACTAATGACACGTAAACGAAACGAAACGTGAATCGCAAAAATGCAACTAAAAACTGTTTTTAAGAAACATTTTCACTTTTCCCACTGAACTCGTTTTCGAAAGTTTGTCTTTTGTAATTTAGAATTAGCGGCAATTGTTATGTATGAAACGTAAACGAATTGTGAAGGTACCGTTTCAAAAATCGTATACGCAAACGTAAATGCCGTTTCGTCTACGTCTATTAAACCAAACGCGGCAGCCCTAGTAGTTTCGTTATTGATATTCTTTGAAGCCGGTAATACCGTTATGTAATGAAAAGGATCAATTTGTGATATAAATTCAAGGATGAACTCGAAATAATTAGGTATCTTGTATCTCCAATACCTTTGAAAAGCTTTATTACATTCTACGTCATAATGTGTGAATGAAATTAAAAAAACGATGGGATGAATGGACGGATTTCGTCGCGTGCATGCCTAAATATGGAAACGTGTACTGCACAAATGTGTGAACTTAAGATTAATGTACCCAATAAACTCATGACCACGTGACAGTCAAATACAATCACAAATACAAGCCAGATTTGCCTGAATTGAATGAAAGACTTAGAAAATACGTACGGTACCTAATGAGATGACTAAGACAACCGCCAAGTTCAGATAGAAGACAGGTCGAACATGTTTTCGTAGTAAACCAATTCTGATGGAACGAACAACAAAGTTACTTTGGACCTCATAACTTATGCTCACTTCCTTCATAATTATAATTTTTCTTCATTTGTACTTCTCCTGGAACACAATTACAGCCTGACGACAAACAAGTTTCATAGAATAGTACGAAACCTCGTGTTCTAATTTGTTCCATTTCTTTTGATTCAGTTGAAGAACTTTTGTACAGCATGAAAGTTTAGTTTTTTGTTGTAGAAATGGGGAATGAAACATCAGGAAAACAATTAACCTAATTGAATCTCCCGTCTTGACAGGTGTGACAATATTACTTAGTTTAACAGTGTTCTTAAACATGGTCGCAGAAACAATGCCAGCAACCTCAGACGCAGTGCCTTTACTAGGTAAAACAAATATTTTTTACACTTCTCTTTTCTATCTCGACCTAATTTTTGATACAACCAGCCAACTGAATATGAACTTTTCTGTTTTGCACTTGAGACATGAGAATGATGAAAACGGTTCTGTGAATTGTAGTCAAACTAAATTGCGTGTGATATGTGTTTATTTCCTTTTAGAAATTTATAGTCCGTATGAGCTTCTAATAATGGACGGTGACGACCTAGTTTTAGTCCTAATCTTAAGCATTACTTAATATGTACCAATGAAACCAAGTGCTGATCTTTAACTCTGTCTTTTTTGTTAGCGCCTTCGTCCTTCTTACACTCTGTACGTACATAGACTAAATTGAGAGCGTAAACGAAAGCCCTGTGTACAGGAAAAATTGAGGAATATCAGTACACACTTAATCACTTCTATTTATGACATTTCTTATCCACTTCTTGTTCTGAATGTTCTCTTTTATAACTTCTCCCTTTCATTTTCAATACTAATCTTTAACTTGCTTGTCAGTTTGCTTCATTTACTCAGTTTTGACTCAATCATTTGGTACAAACTCGACGTGCAATCAATATTGTTCCTGAATCTCATTTCACACGAGTCGCTCTAAAATACACATTCCTCCAAATTGTTTCGTGTGCGGATAGAAATTCACACCCACCTTGAGATTCCAAGCCTTTCATGGCTCCGAGGGAAACTCGTGCTTTTGACAAAAATATTTGGATAATTGTTTCTAGACAATTCTGAACAACTACTAGACGCAACTTGGGCCTGTGGATAATTACACCGCTAATTTCGGAAAAACTCCACCGCACTATACCAGCCTGTATTTCCGATAATACTGAGATGAGTAGGTTCAACTCAGTTAAAAAATTTCTAAACTGTACTGTCCCATTCTGAATATGGTATGGTATTGGAATAAAGAATTTCAGAGTGCATGCATTCGTGTATGGAGCATTTTTATAAGATTTGATTAATATAGATGATTCAAGTAGGATGGTATTGTGTCTAGTAAAACCTTGTTCAGCATGGTCAAATTAGCAAATACAGAATAGTGGTCAAATAGCTTTTGAAACGGAGCCATGAAACGTCCTTTACAAACTCTTGTTTCTCTTTTGTCCAGGCGCTTTCTCTAAAGAGAAAGTGTATACCCGTCAATATGGAATTATCTGGGGACGTTAAAAAGCCAATATTTGCCAAAAAATTGGAAAGAATCATGAATGCGGGCATTATAGTTGTATATGTATGTAGTTATTGTAACATCTACTTTACCTTGGGCCACGTACACGTACAAGATCCTTGTTAGACTATAATTACAAAGTGCTACTTGCGAGAAAAGATCTTGGCGGAGCTTTCACATTATGTGATTCAAATATATGTGTTCAGTTCTAATATTGTACAGTACAAAATGGGTGAACATAATCTAACTTTATTTCATGCAACAAAATTCTATGTGTGTAGTGTAGGCATATATGTTCGAACTTTCTCCGATAGAAAAATTGAGTTTTCCTCGTATATGTATTCTGTGAAACTGTGTGACAAAGTCCATAGTTCTAGCTCTTCCGACGTCGGTACATTTCATTCCCGTTGGAAAAGCCTGATGCGAGTTTACCAATATTCTGGTTGATCCTGAGGCCGATAGATGGAGCGATTGGATCGTTCTTTGCCATCACACTTGGTACATATAACTAACTTTAATGCCACTTCCTATCTTGAGTTCCAAATGTTCAGAAATAGACCCGATTCCAAGTTCCAGGCTAATCCGTGTCACTTTTGCTCCTGGTTTTTGTGCTTCGGAACAAATTGATGAATGCCTGCGCGTATGCCTAATCCCATGAAACATTTCACTACGTTCTCCACTGGAATTTAAAGTAGAAAAGGCAGAAAGTAAATGGGACTAACTTCTCTAGCTGGGAGCGATTCATGAATCACCTGAGACGACAAGTACAAGGGAGAAAGCGGGATTGGAAAAGGTGCATTTTCTCATATGAGTTCTCCTAAACATCTTTCCAACAAATAAATTACCATTGAAGAGGAATCTCAATCCCATAAATCAGTCCTAAAGTCCAGAATGGGCTTATACGTACATCTGAGGAAACTCGCTAAACTGGAAGGTTCCCAGGTCCCAGATCAACCACGTCTGTCTGATGGTTCAATACGTTTCCTAATCTAACTCTATCTATCGGCCCATGAAAATCCTCCTCCAATGCTTACACTTAGAAAGGAACCCACCTAGATTAAGTCTAGTAGATATTCTCGATTTGTGAAGTGAGTACTGCATACATTTGTAAGTGAGTGAACTCAGGAGTATTAATATGAGCTCTCAGACCACAAAGTAGAAATATGAAACAGAAAACGAAAATGTCAAAGTTTCACTACAGGAGGCCTGCCAAATTGTTTGAACGATCACTACAGGTGCAACGAGGACTACGAGCCTGGATAACGATAAAGCAATAAAGAGACGCCTCTGGAAACCGAGCACTCAAATATTCACATCTCCAGAATGTCTCAAGTGACAAGAAATTGAAGGAAAGGAGCACATTTATTTAATACTCTTCTTCTTATTGTTTGATTCTTATGTTACTGTTCACTCGGGGATACACTATACAAGGAGTGACAATATTACTCTCCTTGACGGTTTTCCATAACCTGGTGGCTGAGACGCTTCCTCAGGTCTCGGATGCTTTACCCGTTCTAGGTACACCACTACTCACCATATTTCTACTTACATGGATGTACGCATATTTTCAATTGAGCAAACCTAGGAACTCAACCATGTTCCGGAATGATGTTATACCCGCTCTGAACCTTAGAATATATTGTATTGACTTCCATGCTAATGCTAAACCATACCACAAACCTATAGTCCTATAGATAGCAATTTTATACGCAACATGGTTTTTCCAATATTTTGGCAAATATTTTGGCAAATATTTTGGCTCAACTCTGGTTGAACCTTTTGGTATCTGAAGGGAAACTTATCTGAAGTTCCCAATCCGAATCTACATGATCAACTTGTATTTTTGATTTAGCACTGAGAAGATTTTGTGCTTCTCCATCCCAACTCACTATACCCAATATGTAAGATTCTAACCTTTTATTTTGGAATCTTTGACATTCAACCAATTTTCGCCGTGGAGCTCTACAGTGATTTTTCACCAGCTGGTGTTGTTCTTGGAATACTCTGTGAAATGAGATTTTGAGTCGGTATTCTCTTTTTGTATGTACCCGTAGTTTGCGTAATTTTTGATTTTGTTTCAAGGACAGCTACGTGCTAGCTGTCTACAATGCTTAATTAACTGGCTGAGTCAACTGAATTGCATTTGTGTAGTAAGCATGGCTTCACCTGAAATTAGTGCACATTGCTTATGATTTACCAGGAAGCTTCTTGCCTATGTCTCTACCACATACGGTACACGGTACTACTTTCTCCAGTTATAGTATTTAGCTTAATATTCAATTCAGTACTAACGTGGTATAACGGACAATGATTTACGAATATTCCGAATATTATCAACTTCGATCTATGAAATCTTGGAGAAGGATGAACGCTGTTTTGTAGTTATCACAGCAATACCTCTTTCATGGAGATAGAAAGCTATCAATTTAAACTTTACAAATAGGTAGCGTGTAGTCAAAAAATTACGAAACGTGGCTTCCAGCATTGTTAATCGTTCTTGTATTGTGTAGTTCTGATATGATTTGAATAGATTGATTTATTACCTTATGAACTGATACTTTTGTCTTGCTCTTATCATGACTATTTGATGAATGAGATGCCTTCGTCGACTAATGACTCTGATCTTGGGGAAACGTTTATCTAGGTACATACTTCAATTGTATCATGTTCATGGTAGCCTCCTCGGTGGTCTCAACGATATTAATCTTGAATTATCATCATCGCAATGCGGACACGCATGAGATGTCTCAATGGGTGAGTGCACAGTTCAGTTCTAAATTCTAAGTTATCGAAGGGGCGCTCCCGACTCTTGATTCTGTCCGCTTTCACTCAACTAACGAACGAGTATCCGTCCTTGGGGTGAACTACATTACGAAAGACTAAAACGCCAAAGGTTTTCTTCAAATCCTCGTATGTCGGGACGTAGGAGGTGTGTTTTTTCCATTTCGTGAATTCTGTTCATACCGAACTTGAACTCAAGTACAGACTTGAGAAGTGCCTCCCTTGGGGATGAAGGAAAGAAAAGAAGACTTTATTGTTGCGTGTATACTTCATGAAATGCGGTCAAACGTATCTTCGAATCTAATTCGCACTGATGTTCTACCATTATTCTCCTGATTACCCACCGCAGACTCCTTCTATTCCCATCCCGATCCACTTTTCACTTCCCAGAATTCTTCCTCCTTCCTTTTGATAGTCTTGTTTCAAGATCGTAAACTACCGAAATCTCTAGTCCGCAAACCTGTTTCTTCCATATATATTTAATAATTTTGAAATACACTTATGTGTTCCTAAAAATAAACTTAATATTGTACAAGGCCCACCAAACTTAATTTTTTGACGAATTTGCCTCGCGGAAGGGCAAATTTTCCGAATAATTTTTTTTTTTTTTTTTTGTAGGACCAATTGAATTTTTGTCCAATACTTGCAATAGTACCGATAAAATTAGACAGAGGCAACTCAAGAATGAAACTAGAAATTTTATGCCTAAGTGCCTTTTACACAAACTGCAGTAATGTGGAAAAATACATAACTCAGTACGGCAATCAAATTCTGGTACTATTGGATGTGGATGGGTCAATGCGATAAAGTAGAAATTATTCTAAAGTAGAACACAATAAGCTAGGTACGATAATTTAATCGCAGAACCTGCGAATCTTAAAATCAAATTTTTTTTCTTAATTTACTATATAATTCAGCCGCCAAAAATTTAACTCGCGGTCAGCATCAAGAGTGATTTGCGGCTCTGATTTCCAAAAAATTAAGATTAACATCAACTAATGATTTTTTTCTATCCGTGTAAAGGTACGAATAGTATTCTTGCAATGGATGCCATGGCTTCTACGGATGAGTCGTCCGGGTGATAAAATCACACTAAAAGCGATGGCCGCCACTGCCAAAATGCGGGATCAGATTCGTGAACTCGAAATGAAAGAGAGATCTTCCAAAAGTCTGCTAGCCAACGTCCTTGGTAAGAAAAAGAAACACCATAACCTCAACTTGATTCATACATTCTTGGCAAAAAAGCGTTCTGTAAGGGAAAGCCGCACAGTGGAACATGAGCGCTTGAAGGTTCCACCTACAAAGCAGGAACGGGTGACATCCTCAGAGTTTGTTTAGATGATTCCAGTTCCAATTTAATTTCAAACATTTCATAACGGCCAGGTGTCGCACCTTCCTTCAGAGCAATTCTTTACTCTTCCATCGCTGGTCACGCAGTCAATCAATCGAATCGTTTCCGACAAAATCGGAATCGACGCCGACCAAATCGGAACAGTTTGGATCTATCATCGGTCGTTGAAACCATAAATTCAGGTCTAACCTGGCCCGATGCCGGAGCTGCCGTTGTCTAGCTACCGCTGTCGTAAATTAAGTTATATGAAACACGGGATTCCATTTCCATAGACAAGTCAAGCTTGACTCTCCGCAGTGAATAAGTATCAGACAATATTCCTTTTAGCGTGACTCTGAAGCAGATGTTTTTTGTTTCCTGGAAATGAAAATATTTCATGTCTGAGATTACGAATTACGACCTGTTCTACTTCCAGGGTCCAGGACCATTCTTTCAACTGTGACTTTATCTCAGTTTCCGGTATGCCTAATAAATATGAGCAAAAATTCGATTTTTGCTATCATTCGATATTTCTCTCGTAATACGGCCGGTCTTTACTACTTTCCCTTTATGGTCCCATGTTTCCTAGCATATTTATTGCCAGACGAATACAGCTTCGGTAGTACTATAAACAATATTAACAGTAGCGAGTACTGTCTTAACCTAGTACCACAGAATATTTGCCACTCTTTTAACTATCGTCAAATATGTTTCATATCACAATTTTTTATCGATGTCGCTCTGGAATCCATGAAACACTAATTGGATTAATACCAACATAATGTTGTTTTAACTAAACCAAGCAACGTCAAAATCTAAGCAAAAAAGACGCTTCCGTAAAATTTTCATCTTTTGCTTATCATATTTCTGAATACTAGTACAAAATGTACTTGAAAATACACAAAATTGATGCTGGAACGAAGCACTACGTTGTCAGTCAGTTTAGTTTATGTAAACGCTAATAAACAGTATAAACTGAGTAAACAGACCTGGCCTAAAAGGCAATCATTGTGTCAAATAGTCAAGGGGTTAAAGT
>JAQFXZ010000262.1:0-23521 GCA_034694025.1 Ceratophysella scotica | reverse complement strand
TTTTTATGATGCGGTTTTTATGTTGCGGTTTTTATGTTGCGGTTTTTATGTTGCGGTTTTTAATGTTGCGGTTTTTACTGTTGCGGTTTTTAATGGCACCCCCTTGGTCGATATGACTTTCATGGATGACCTTCGAAAAACTAAGACAGTGCTTAGACATTGCACAACCTAGGAAACTTCCCCTTCTCGATCTCGACTAATAAGGAAACCATGCGAGTTTAAAATATTTCCCAACTTGAGAATTAGTGTCTCTGCTGTAATCTGAGGATTAGTGTCAAATATCGCGTAATCTGCTGAGCTAGAGAATAGAATAGCCACTTCAGTAAACTCATTTCCTCATTAGAAATCAAATGTAACTTCTCGTGTCGCGCAAAAACTACTTGAGTACATCCAGGCGAAATGGCTTAGTAGGTCAAAGATGTTTTGACCCTTTTAATAATCAATTACCACTTCAGATTCGTAAAACTTGAATTTTCCATGCATAGCTCGTGCTTATGCAAAACGACTGGGTTCGAAGTTGGTTATTTGGGAATTAAAACTACACAAAGTTTCGGGAGTATGTCTGGAAGTCTGCTACTGTAAAGGTAAAAACGCACAATGGACTGTTAACCGTTGGCCAACCAAAGTTGGGGAATGGAATAAAGTATAATCAATTTAGATACATAATTGGCGCTGATTCAAGATATGCCTTATATGCATTTTGAAACGAGGCATCAATATTGGCACTCCGTATCACCCTCCTATTGTGGGCAAGTGGAAACTATATCACCGTACCATCTTGGGTACTCTTACCCTGCACTGAAACCATATACAAATCTATTTGCTACTGTGATTCTATCCCTCCCATTGTCTTAGCAGACAATGCTGTTTATTGGCATGAAATGAGAAAGCAAGCTTTAGAACTTGACACTACCATTTACGACCCGATGACGTTTGGAACAATACCAGCCTCCTTTCGGTGACATATGACACACTACACGGTGCTTCTGCTGTATTCAACCGAATCGAACAAAAGTAGCCAAGCACCCAAACGGTGTGACGCCATGCCGTCCAATGACACGTGCCATGCCGCTATCGATTGGATACTAGATTTCCAGAATAAACTAGTTTTGGTACGATACACAATCTAAAGATTTGGGAAATAAACTATACTTTCATGTACCATTCTGAATCTAGAACTGGGAAGCGTATAACGGGAAACGAACAACGAGCTAGGCATCCCGCTAGAAGCCACTTGTCACTTGTCTAAGCATTCGTTTAAAATCAACGTCTTACCAAATAAATAGAATGCCACATTTTGTTTTGTATGTAAAACTTTTGGTCCCAAAAAATTGGCGTTCCTCGTCAACGCGTTTTTGAAAATGAATCAGCATTATATCAGCCTAGATGATAGATGACAGTACGTCTCTCTTATCGATTATGTTTAACAGGGTATTTGGACTTGTTTGGTTTGTGTGTCCGCCGCCCTTAATAGGGTAGTGAAAGTAGCCGATTTTAGCATGTGAGACCCAGAACCACCGAAAAGGACTATTTGTTTATGTGCTCGTGGTTTCCGTTGGTAACAGAAGCTAAATCTACACGTATGGCATATCTGTCTTGCCTGGCTTGGCCTTGAATTTCTTGCAATGCGTATAGTGTTGCTATGTCAACGCGATGAACCAATAACACATCGCCCTTTCCTGTGGTTCCCGGAAAAAGAGCTACTTGCACTACCCTATTAAGCGCGGCGGACACACAAATCAAACAACTCAAAATACCCTGATGTTTACTATTCCTTGGATAAACATGACGGGTGCGTTCAGCTATTGCCATACCAACGCAGCTTAGCTCCTCATAAGCTACTGTAATTTTTTGGCAGCCTAATTTGACTATGCATTTTGAATTTATGTGTGCATAGTGTATGCACAAGATGCATACAGTAGTGGCGCCGACTATCTAAGACGCTAAGCCAATTGGATTGCTATTCACATTCATGGACTATATATGAAACTACACTGGGACCTGGGACCCGATTAATTATACAAAATCCCAGCTTAGTCGTGACTAAATTGGGCAACTTGTTTATTATACAAAATTGCGATGGTAAGGCCTTTCCTATATTACAGCATTTATGCATACCTCAACTCAACAAAAGTGATGATTTTTGCTTTCAGCATTTCTAATACTAAACAAACCAGGAAAATTGAGTTGCAGTTGCAGTAGCTGACCATTCGTAAACGTGTTCCCATTGAAACAAACCCATTCTCGCCAAAACGTTTTATATTCAGGATTATAGATTACTCCTACATGAATTATACATCGACACCCGCGGTGAGCACTTCGGAAGCGCATGTAACTTTACAAGTTTAAAAAAAAGTCGGTTATTTTTTTTAAACTGTAGGGCTGACGCACATTATATGTAAGAGAAGCCAGACTATCAGTATGATACCTGATAACATTCATCGAGTGTAAACATACATGGAAAGAGACGCTTGGTGGCTCACTATGGAGGAAAGTGAGCAAACAAATTGAATTCTTAATTCAACAGTTCCAAACAGCCACACGTGGACAGGGCATGGGTGACAGACATGTGCTCAACATGACCATGGGATCATGAACACGAGGAGTCATTCTTCCCTCTTTATCTATCACTAATTCGACTCCAGTTCAAACACTCCTAAGCCCCCTCATCCACGTCCAGAACTGAACTTTTGAACCTTTCGTATCAGAAGAATGAAGCATGATGAGCTGATGATCGAATGGGCCGAGTGGTCCAGGACTATAAAAGCAAGAGCGTCCCAGGCCTCGTTTTCTTCTTCCTTCCAAAACAGTCGAGTTGAGCGGACCCCCAAGCTCTCAACTATTTCAGGCAGCTCTTCCCTAAATCAGAAACTGTTTCTACTCTTGTTCTAAATTCCCGTTCGTCTGCGTCCCACTACTCCACTTCCACTGTTCTTTAGAAAAATAAATCAATTTACTCTATTTGAATTTCCTAATGTCACAGCGACAGAAATGGGAGAAAGTTTGGAGAAAGGAGCATAAAAGAGTTGTCTGTCGAGGAGAATCGTGAGAAAGCGTGGGTAATGCCAAAGAGAAAGGAATGAAAGCCGTAGGAATCTTCAGAAATTCTTGAATTGGGATTGAATGTGAGAATAACAGCTGGGCCTGTCAAAGAAAGAACGCCTATTGCTTGGGCTGGATATATTGAACGTACTAAGAAGTGGAAATTGAAAGTAGGACTTAACTGGAAAAATCAGATTTTCCGGAGTGCAGAAATCATCCCAGATTTCGTCAACGTGGGCAGTAGTGAAGCCCATTGGGTAGAAGAGACTCTTGCTTTCACGGATCATAGCAAGAGTTGAGAAAAACAAATTACTTTTTCTTCTCTCAATAAAACTACGGAGAAATTGGTTAAAGGCAGTGGAAGAAGGGAGTGAAGACGAGTGTAGACACCCTGCTCAACTTTAAAGACTGTTTCAAAATATGAGAGACGAGAGAAAAGGAGAATTTTTCTGCGGAAAAGACTAAAGTTTCTAGAGCAGAACAAACAAAGGTTTAGAATGAATAGGATGTAACAAGAAAAGTTAATGGAAGTATCTCAGATAGGCAAGTCGGACTAGTCGACCAGTTAAAAAACAGAGAAAAAACAACCCACAACTATAGTCATCAAGTTTGGGGGAAATTTTTTTGAACGGTTATTCCTCAACAACTCGGATAACAGTTCAAAGTTAACTATGCAGTTTGATATAGGAAACTTGTAACATTTCTGTTTCACTCAATTACGCCATGATACTGATAAGAAAAGTCTCTAGTCCACAAGTGCAGCGTCAGGGAAGCCACATCATAGCAACTAAATGCTTCGGTGGCAGTGGGTGGAAATCATAGAAAAAAGAGCATAAAAAGGCTAAAGGTAAACATGTCAGAGGAGAAAAGTGATGAATATTACTGACAGCAGTAATTTACACAACTCAGAACGGAGAAATCAAAGAAAGGAACTGGGAGGAAATCGAACTAATTGGACCCACCAAGATACATGAGAATATGAAGAGTTTTTCTAAGTAGTGGCTCATTATTCTGCTCAACTGCTCATTTCGTAGGCACGTGGAACCTCATGCCAATTTTCACATGAACTGGATAAATATTGTCCTCCACCTCAGACACTTCGTCCTAATCTTATTTGCGCAAAAGGAAACTCAAATTCAACGACACGAATTTTGAGTTCCCTCTTTGAAGGGATAATATTCAATTCAGAGACACAAAAGCACCTAAACTTCAGTCTTGTTTACTGTCTAACAAAACGTTAGAGTTCCAGCAGACGGCTATATCCTTTCATCGATCCCAAAATCCTCACTGAAGACCAAAAGTCCAAATTCCAATTCCATCTACATCGAAGCGACTACATTTGCCATTTCCGTATGAAGAGTAGATGCTTTGCATAATCCTGGCCACAGACTATAAATGAATGCTAGACTTTTCGCACCTCGGCGTGTTCAGAGACTGAACTCTTACAAACCAATCGGTGTATATTCGGAGTAATTTGGGCTGGGAATGTCATATTATGTCCTATTTCCTCCGGATCTTACCTTGGGCACGGCAAACACGTCGTTTCTTGAGTTGGAATTTGAGTATCCTCCGGAAGAACTTCTTCCATGACCTTGGGTATGATTGTCTTTTAAGAGAGCTCTCGGTGCTCGGGACGAAGTGGGGCTGGACTGGAGTTGTTGTTGAGGAACGTTTGGAGGAGGTAAGGTGGACACGGCGGACGAATTACGATTTGACTCTGACATTTGACTCATGGAGTAGTAGACGGGTTGCTGCTGGGGTGGTAGTTGCGGGGCTTGTTGGTGTTGATTTCCCACGGATGAAGAGTAGCTCCCGGCTTGTGAACTATTTTCGTTCATCTTGTTGAGGAGCGTTTGCTGCATTCGGTGTTGGATCATATTTGGTAGATCAACAGTGAGTAGATTGTCAGGTGGGTCCATGGTGTCCAGGTCTTCTGGTACTGGTGGCAGTAGTTTGGAATTGACATAATCTATAGAATTAAGAAGACAAATTAGTGTCAGGCAAACTTGAGGAATAATTTAAATGAGAATCAGGAAAGTTACAATTATTGGACAAATAGTAGATCATGGTGGCGTTGAATAAGTTGAATTTGATGGAAAGAATCGTTTCACAAACTACATTGAGCTTAAAGAACTGCTGAGTAGCAGAAGACAGAACAACGGAAGAAGAGCGACTGAGGGATAACAGAAATTAACTGCTTGAGGTTCTTAGTTTGTCAGTTTCAAATACGTACCTTGGAGAGGCTCGAGGGTATCCATGAAATCCTCCAGGTTAGGTTGGAGCTGAATTAGTCCAGGCTGAATAAATTCGGCCACCATTCCCGCTCTCGCTGTGGGGAAAAGAAGAGATTTCTCATAGTAATCATTTGTCTGGCGTAGACTTCCAGTTCACCTGGAGGAAACAGGTTGATATTGGGAAATTAGCCTGTCTCCAAGTGGGAAAAAGTTGAGATAGGGAATTGAGTTGATTGGGCGAGAGTTTGTCTGGGGTTTCTGCAGTCCGCGTTCATCCTCACTGGTAGTGCAATTAAAGAAGGCCAAGGTTAAAGTTAAAAGTATTCTCGACTCCACACACGTTTCGGGAGATAACATGGACATAGAGAACGAGGCTTCCTTAAACTTAAACCAGTTTTACGTAAAGATTTGCAAGTATCCTCCCTTGCGTAATATTTGGAGATGACTTCAACATCGCATATACCTAATAATTTTTTTTTACATTTCATCATTTTCTTTCCGTATTAAAATTGATAAACGAATAATATATGGACTCAATACACTTCAAATTCTGAATACTGAAACTGTGGCCGACAGCAGGGAAGTTTCAATGTTAAAAAATATCCACAAATTGATTGCCCGTTAATTTTAGTTAAAACTATCGCGATTTAATATGTAATACGCGTAAAATTATGAGTGGGAGCGGAGCAGCTAACTAGAAATCGGGCATACATATTTGCAAGCGGTAGTGAACGTTGTTTAGAATTCATTTTCCATATTAGCCGGTTAATATGCAAAATAGCCAACTACGAGGGAAACTCAATAAGTAATGTCCTTCTACCCTTTAGAAGTACGGAGGGTCAGGATTTTTATCTCATAATCCTTCCATCTAGTGTACATCATGTTCCAAAATTCAGGCCAATTTGTTCAGTCAGTCGTCACCAGCACGGCCTCAAAGTCAGAAACCGCAAGCGAAACATGGAATTTCCCAAAATTCAGATATGTTCCCCCATACATTTTTTTGAACTGCAGGGAAAGTCAGCGACGGAAATTTTCCAAAATTTATTCAGTGTTTATGGTGAAAGTACTCCTTCGTACCGCACAGTTTCTAGGTATGCAGCTGACTTTAAGTATGGTTAGCAGTCGGTAGAAGACTAGCCTCGACCTGGAAGCCCGACATACGTTGAAGATGAGTTCATGTGTCAAAAAATTAAACACCTCATTGATCTCGACCATTGTGCTGCACTTGTTCAAATAGTCCAGGAAATGAGCATTTCAGAAAGTAGTGTCATTATACTCCTACTTGATAGACTAGGCTTAACCAAGCTATCTGCACGTTGCGTTCCAAGTGCGCTTACGACGATTCAGAGGCAAAATCGCGCTCAGGCTTGTGATGCCTGCTGAATATCTGGAAGGCAGACCCAAATAACTTTCATACAAAATTAATCACCTGTGATGAGTTGTCGATTCATCACTACGATCGGCAATCCAACAACACAGTAGTAAATGAACTACGACAGGAAGTCTAGGTCACATCAAGGGAAAATCCAATAAATCGGCTGGGTTGGCCGTAGCCAAAATTTTCTGAGTGGCCAATGGGATTCTTCTCAAGGACTATATGCCAAAATAGACTAGCATGAATGCTCAACATTATCTAGAAGTTTTGGGCCTATTGAGATACAACATCAGGAACAAGAGACGCTCGAGTCCTACAGCAAGAAATTTCTGGGTTAGACCAGCTCGGCCAGGTAAGTTCAGGTTAGGTTGGGTAGGCTTTTCTCGACCTATCCTCACTCCTACAAATCGACCACTACCCTTGTTCTATAGGCCTGGCCCCTTGTGATTTTTATTTATATCCACATTTGAAAAAAATTATCAGGGGAAAGAGATTTGGCAAAAATAGTGAACCTGTATCGTGTAAGCAAAATGTTTAAAATGGCTTTTTGAAAAAATTTTTTTTTGAAAGCAAAAGAAGGTAGAAATACAGGAGTCACAGTTGTATTAAACTGCAATGAGTCTGTGTTGAAATACCACAAATTACTTCCGAATAGAATGCTTTTGTTCATGACATAAAAATACAAGGACATTACTTATTGAGCGCCCCTCGTATCCATACTAGCTACTAGCTCCAACATTATGTATGTTTTAAGGAATTAATCTCCAGAAAAGAAACTCAAACTCAAACATGCATTTTTCTAAACAGCGCATAAATTTAAATATGTAGTAATTTCTGAGTGTGAAACCACCAGAGCCTGTCTTGCTGTCAAAGGCCTTGTACATTTCCGATGAAGCTAAAGTCCATTCCTTGAACCCCATTTAAGAAACTAATTTACATAATCATCAGAATGTTAAAGCATTAATACAGACGTCAGCACTGTTACAGTCGACTCTCATAGAAGCCAGAATACAATCACATAAATTAAATTACTGCGGAGACATGTCCTGGATCAGGAGCATCGATTTAATTCGAGCTACAAATAATAGATGTAGCAAATAATGCCTGACTAGTTGTTTCGTGCTGACATCCAGAATTAACGCATGCTAATTGGAAGCCACCTCCTCCAGAAAACCTACTACTTCTGGTAGAAACTGTGAATAAAGCTTGTCTCTTGTGTACTACACTGTATACTAATGAATACGTGGCCTTGGATCTTTGTATTCGTTCGTATTCGTATACAATTGGACGTGTGTTCACTTTACATGGCAGATTAGAGCGTGGTCGCTCACGCCCTCAAGGATTCCCATTCCCATTCGCTTCTTTCCATGCCCATGCCCACCGTTCTTGCCCATTATATAATTCCTTGCAATTTTAGGTCTAGTTGATCCCAAGCGAGCAAAAAATCCTTGGCGGATTACAATAGACATGTTATATAGGCTGGAAGGATTATTGAGATGAACGTTCGTCGTTTCATTTCATCTCGACAGAGTTAAAGGCAGAAGTTGAGCGCAGTAAGCCGATGCTTGCCTTCTGATGCACCTTGCAACATCCTCACTGACCCAGAACGCTTTCCTCATCAGATTTAGTTGGACTAAACTAATTAGAACGAGAAATTACCGCTGATTCTGATATGTAAGTATAGTGTGCCTTGGCCAATGACAGAAAGACCTCCTATTCATGAAAGACTTCTGCATGTTACTAAGAAATAGCTATTAATAAATTGCTGACGACGACTCACAGAGATCACATTATCAGTTCTGTAGACTATAAAAACAGACCTACATTTGGTTTCACTTAAAATCAGAAATGACTTACAAAGCTCTCGTGGGTTTGGAAATGCAAAAGCTTGTGCTGATAAACTCGAAAACAGCGTGTCACTGAAGTCCATGAGAAGGTCATCATCAAATATGAAGTTGGAAATAGGCCCACCACCAAAAGTACCCACTCGGTTCCAATCAAAGCCATCCAACGAGACAGGATGCTACAGAAAATGGCAAACGATTCAAATTAGCTAGCCATAATTCGGATCAGGCTCTCAGATCAATTAAAGAACTGAGAAAGCGTATTTACCAAGTCCGGCACTGGAAGATAGTGATGATTTCCCATCATTCGGTTTCTATAAAACAAGCGCCATTTCTTGTACTCGGCTGCCACGGTGGATAGTTTCCTTTTCCAGTACTTCCCTTCCATGACCACAGCCTATAAGTTCAACCAGAAAAGCGTTTCAAGTTAGACAATTGTCAAGAACCAGAACAACGAGAAATAAAACTGTTTACCTCAGGTTTATTGTGTTGATCGACATCTAAGGGCGATGCAAACTGACAAACGAGCGCCTTCTGTCTCAGGATAACTGTAATAAAAAATATTGTCAAACGTCAACTTAATCCAGACAGATCACAAATTGCGGTTCGCGTTGGCTGTGTAGGTGCATAGAATATCTCATCCTTTCCGCTATTGATTTTTTCCTCCTGTCGGCAATACAGCCTAGACTTGACGCTATTTTTACGCAAAATAAAATAAGCAGATTATGGTCAAAGCTAAAGTTCTAGGCGTAGTAAGGAAGAACGCTTATTCATAAACAGTAAATAGAAGCACATAGAGAATGCTTATTCGTCTGATACTGCTGAGCTCTGCAAACCATTTAACATTCACCCCATTGAAGAATAAATTCATTATTATCATTATCTGTGGCAAGAAGTTCATATAAGTCAGCTTAGGCAAAATTACACACTAACACTAAAAGGTGATCCTGTCATTCTACTAGTTAATTACTTCAAATAGAGAACGAAGTATTAGATATAAGCGATAGGTACTGAAATCATCACCATTCATACATCATTCCCAAACTTTTAAGACATCTTTCGCTTGTAGAGCCACGATGACATGGCATGAGATGGATCCATGTCAAAGGGGCCAAAACAAAAAGGGCCAAGACAATAAAGGCCAACCTGAAAATCCAACCCTGACCTAATCTAAAGGACAAATACCGCGCATTTCGGCATAACCTAACCTAACCTAACCTAAAGTAACTTATCCTGACCTTTTTGACCGAATTTTGCTTGGTTTTCAATGTTTTTTCTTTGGCCGTTTTTGTCTTGGCCCTTATTGTTTTGGCCGTTTTGACGTGCTTCGCATGAGATGACTAGAATAAGGATGGAAATATTTCTCTGAGGAATATAGTTTGTTTAAGAAAGGAATCGCACTTCGCACTCTGGGTAATGAAGGACGGGGATAAACAAGTTAATAGGTATTCTTTTAGTCAAAATGACCTTTAACCAATATTCAAATGTAACCGTGATGCTCGAATGGACTGGGCGAAAGCCATATCAAATAAATTACGATTGATTGATTGATTAGTGAAAATGGTGAACAAGGCTTCGAAGAGCAGAAATTCCGGTATTCTAGGCATAGGCAAAGGCAAGGTAATGGCCGCCAGAATAGCTGGTCAAAACTTCCAAATATGATATGACGTTCCACGTCCACGAAGTGTTTAAAAATAAATTTGCGCGACGTGCAAGAAACTTTATTTGAGCCAATTTAGAATTCATTCCCGATTATATCTAGCATGAATTTCTCCGTCAAGAGGGGAGAGAGCAAGAACAAGAGTATGCGCCCATATGTGTATGTAGAACCGACATTGAATATCAACCGTCACACAACGATATACTTGTCACTTAAGACAATGGAATTACGGATTCTTCAAAATAAATTTGTTTAATGAATCAAAAATCAGATCAACTCAAAGTGCCAGAAATAGTATGTTGTTTGGTAAGTACAAAGTTAGACCCACACCAAGATTAAATATTACACGTACGAGTACTTCTTTAGATGAGCATTCCTCAGCATATCCTAATATTATTTCATTTTTCTCGCAGCGTTACGGGACGTTTCTACGAAACCAAGGTTGCTAAACACAGATGACTGATGTGCATACAGTATGAGACGAAAATATACGAATCAATCAAAGAATTTCATTATTTCTCGGTGTGACACTGGCTTTCTCGGCCAACTATGTTTATGAGTCGAAGAAAGAATATGCTCGTACTATAAGAGCTTAATTTTCACTATAAGAATTTTAGTATGTTCATATTAAATCACGAAGCCAGAAGCCCAAGTAAATACTAATTAGATGCAAAATGCAAACCGTTTGCATGGCAAGCTGTTAATTGAAGAAACTTAGAACTCGATTTACAATTCAACTCCTTCAACTCGGAATTCGCAACGGCATTTCCCAAGTCCTAAACTAGACTCTTATTATGTTTCGAATCACGTATCAACAGATTCATGAATCATGAATTTTAATCCACTCTGCTAGGTACGTCAACCTGAATCTTCTTTATCTCTGACAATAAAGTAAGCCTTCATCGTTCATGAAATTACAAGGCTGGTACCATCAACCGGTTGACGACAACAGGTCTTCAAAACCTGAGTACAGGCATATCTTAAAATGAGGAAGGGAAGAAATCTGTTAATGTCGATTTTATATAAGGGCAAAACTCTGCAGAAACTGGAGTATTAGAATTTATTCAAATAAACGATAGAAATAATTACCAGTGCGCAGCGCAAGTCCATGCACGGACTCATGTTTCCATTTGTCGTCCATTCCTTGCAAATGCCCGCTAACCCTAATTCGGCGTCTATTATTGTGACTATGACAGAAAAAGTGTGTCTTGCTTGCTCGAAAGAAGCCAAGATAAATAGGTGGCATATGTTACATAATAATCGCCATCTAGAACCTTGTGCAATATCAGTCTTGTATCAGAGTTGAGCTATAAACTTATCCAAAATACATTGAATTGAAATTCCCCTTGACTCTCCAGTCATGTATTCGTTATGCACTGTACATGGTCGTTTTAGAGACACAAATGACAGCAGTTTGGTAAAATCAGACTCGTTTCTAACCGAAATTCGGAGGCCAAGCGAAAGCATAAAACAATGCCTATGCAAATAATACGTAATTGGTGCAAATAGACTATGTCTGCGAAGAGTATGTACAAACACTCTGATATTTTGCAATTAAAATTTTGCAAGCCATTTATAATCTAGCCAATATTGCACGTGTAAGTACTAAATACCGTAGACTGGAACACTTTGTATTAGTTTGTTTAAGTTTAAACGTTAGCATACATGGACCACTTGACACAGGACCATCTCCAAACGTAGGTTACGTTCATTACAGAGATGAAATGAATTAGAATGTGAAACAGCTCTCTTGAGCTGAAGTTTTTATATCAACCCTTCTTACGCAATAGGCTTAAGTATTCTCGTTGAATCTGCTTATCAACGTATCAAGACCTGGTGCACCTAACATTTCCAGCAACAACTCTAAAAAACTGAGCATTGATGCTCCGATGCTTTGAAAATAATACAAACTCTCCTGTGACATTACGACGCAAAAAGAGAGCCGAGATTATCCCTTGTCACTTAGAAACATCTTCAGAGCTGCAACGTTAATATTATGCTCAACTATCCGCTGTCAAGCAAGAATGAGCGTTCAAGGAATCTTGAACTCACTTGGTGCTGGAGATGGAAAATGTGCATATATATTTATGCACGTGCATGTATGCATGTTGGTGGTAAACGGGAATGCAGAAACCATTAAGGAATGTGTCAATTAACCACGCAAAGATTAAATAATCAAGTCCAACCCCAACAAACATTTGCAATTCGCAAAAATGGTCAGTCCTCTCTTCAATTAGTTAATTCTTGTGAAATCGCTCTAAATATTCCGCCCTTCCAGGCTCTTACAAGTCACAGGCCATTCTCATAATATATAATTGAGCAATGACCGAACTAACATTGCCTATCCCTTATCCCACAAAGGTTAATCATGCTTCAAATCTCTCCAGTCTCACTCAAGTCAGAAAATATGATGCTCCCTGAAGAGACACTAGTGAGTATTGAAAAGCTGGCTTCCAGTAAGCAACGCAGACTACGGCACTACTTTAGATTTATGTAGAACTAAACGGACCGTAAAATAAACCTTTGGACTCCATCGCTCGGGTTCGAATATTTAGTGAGATTGAAGTTCCAGCATAAACAACTTATGGAGCAATATACCAAGAGATCGCATAATTTTAGTTCAATAATAGAAAATATGCTGATTTATATCATACGGATTCTCTGCCTTTCGCATCAATTCTAATATTATTCATAGTTTAAGTCTAAATTCGTGATTGAAGCATAAAATATGAATATATTAGAGCGTAATAAAACGACGAATCAATTGTTTGTGCTTGCCTTTGCTCGCTGGTGTGCACTGCATGTGCCAGCATCTCCAGATGACATTGTTCAGCCGTATCTTATCCTTCCAACGCAATCGAACGCCTTTAAATGGATTCCACTTGGGTGAAGTCAATTTCTGCCTGTAACAGAATAAATCACAAAAGTTAACTACCGTTTCATGTATATTTTGCTTATCTGGTCATTCTTATACAGTTTAAGTCAAATCAGGCACAGAAGCGGCATCTATATTTACATAAACGGCATATTTTTCATTTTGTATTAATCCGTGCTAACGGGAAATGACGTTGGGTTGAGTTGAAGCAATTCACCAGAGGAACCCTACTAAATTATTGAACAATTTGCTTGTTCAAAGTTTTTGAAACAGGCTGTGTGAGATTGTTGCTGCCGAATAATTTCGTACTTCAATCAATACAGTAGACCACTCCGTTTTCAGGCTCTTCATTTTCTAATTTAATTTGCCGAAAGTTAGAACACTTGATCTTGAATACGCGGGTTATAGTTGAATTCTACAAATATTCGGGATTAATTAAAATATAAGGCATTCGATCTTCCATTCAAGAAAATTCAATAGCCATAAATATCAAGAGTAAGTAACGCTCTAAATTAACAGCTCTCAGCATGTATTACGCAATGACTTGGTCATGTCATGAAGTGACACTCTACAACTCGTTTCATAATGTACTAAGTACGCAAAGTCGCAACGTTGCAGTATGCAAAGTTGCGAGCAATGTACTGCTTTGCTGTTTGCATGAAATATGAATTCATAGAGTGTATTATGTAAAGCACAGACGCAAATACAATCACACAACTATTTTCACTACAGTGTACGTACAGGGTAAAAGGTTCTGCAAGAATTACCCTGCAAAAGCTCCAAACAAGTTCATTTTATTTTGGGAAAAGTTGATGTATGTTGTTCAACAAGAAGGAAAAGCGAAAGAGTTCCGACTTCCCACACACATTATTACAATATTTCACATCCTTCCACTTTTCTCGTTCGCTTCTATATTTTTGAACGACTTTTTTCCTTTTCTCTCGCTTTATGGAAAAACCATGGCAGCACAGCAAAGAGTATATTCAGGTCAGGATTGAGTTCGGAGTTTCTATCCGCGTTTTGCATATAAAATTTTATGTAACATGTAATGTAGCCCGCTAATACAATATTTATTCAAGGTCTGCACCAATTTACATAATGATTTCAAGTGCCACTCACTAAATGAGGCTTAAGTATACACATGTCGCTAAGTACCGTGTCACCAATAAGCTGGGTCGATTGAACATCAGCCCTGGGTAGATTGAAACTTGTATCCGATCGACCGCAACGCAGCACGCAGTGTAAAACTTTGTTCGTAAATACGCAATACACAATAACCAACTATTGTAGCTAACAACGGCTTTCCCATGCCACTTACCTAACTTAAGCCACTGGGTCTCTGCTAGCTACAATGAACGATTTGCTACGGCAGTCTGAACTCTGAACCCAAAATCCACGTCCCTTCATCTTTCGAGAGAAAATACTTTTCACCGTTGCCCCTGTTACCAAAGCGTCCTCCGTGTGACTTTGTGCTTTTCGTACTCCTGCACGGAATTTCCCAAGAGAAAGTGGAAATCACACGCAGGGAAAGGAAGAATTCTGTTGACGCAGTCACACCTCAACATCTTCCAAATTCATAATAGAATATGGCTATGGCTATGTGAATATCTGTCTTGAGTAGGTATATTGCATTGCATTCTTGTTCCTTATTCAAATGTCGGGATAGGTTACAGCGTAATACTACTCATATTTAGACAACAAGTAATATTAATGGCTGAATGAAGAGTCACGCCTCACTGGTATCTTCTCTACTTTGATTTACCCACTTTCATGGCAAATGATTTCTTCCTGACGAACTTACTAATTTAGAGGCGATATTAATCTTAATTTCTTAATTAATTTTCTAATTTCTCGATACGCCTGCCAGCTGAATTTAGAATTGCAACATTTTTTTGCTTGTACTCTCCTCCATCATCACTTACTGTTTGGACCAATAATTATAAACAGAAGGCAACATATATAAGCACTAGCTGAAAGCCTGTCCTACGGATGGGGGACTTATGATTTAACGTATTGGACAAAATTAAATATATTTCGCTATACTTATTTGTAATTGGAAGTTCAATTTGCATTTTATATTCTAATAACCCGCTCCAATTATTTAAAAAATATTTTCGCATCCAAAATTCAACCCCCTTTTAGGGACTATTTCAATTATTTTCTTCGCAACCCGTGATATATGTATTCTCCTTTCAGATTCTCGACTTATACCCGTTTCTTGACATTTGCTCAAATTCTGTTTGACAATTTTCTTGAGTTGTCTGATTTTTCCCCTCTCAGTTACTCTCCATATCTGTTTTCAACTTAAACCCACCACTTTGCATTTTATCATTTCAACCCTTGACTTTCACCATTTCCTATTTCTTGTATCTCTGGCCAACCCGCTAGACTTTTCTCCCGCTTTCAGTTTAGAACTGTTAGGTAACCTTCGCTAAACTTCAACCCGTGACTTTTTCTCACATCGTTCCTTTTCCAACCAATCCCATCTTTTCAATATCTGTCTTCAACTTGTAAAACGCAAACTTTTGATATTCTTCACTTAAACACATACTCCTTTTATACGGCTTAGACCCGTTCATGACGTTTGCTTCCTTCCTTCCTTGACGTTCCCAATGCTCAAATCTTTCTAATTTTTTTTTTTAAACCCGTCACATTTTCTCTTTGTCGATTTTCAACTTAAACCCCGTTTCATGACCACCTTACATTTTTTTCGATTCATCCCTTGACAATACATCTTTCATATTTTAAACCCCTTTTGTGACCACACTACATTAATTTTATTGTAATGTATTCTAATGTTTTAATAAAGATACTCCTTCCTCGTGTTTTATTTTTAACCCACCAAATTCTGTTTATCAATTCTTGAATGTTTCGTTTTCTAACCCCTCACATCTTAACCACGATACCTACATTCGAATACCACGTAACTGACAATTCCGAAATTCGTCCTATCTTGAAAGTCATAGCATCCTATCCTATGCTAAAAGTCATAGCTGACGATACGAGGTATTTTAAAGCAAGGATATTTGGTTTCTGCACCTAGATTACCCTTTCAGGCCAACGTACCTCGAAGCGCCTAATTTTTATGAATTTTTTGTTTTCAAGTACTCATCTTCGAAAAAATTTCAGT
The DNA here is from genome assembly GCA_034694025.1 of Ceratophysella scotica. Lineage (NCBI taxonomy): Eukaryota > Metazoa > Arthropoda > Collembola > Poduromorpha > Hypogastruridae > Ceratophysella > Ceratophysella scotica. The sequence goes on along the minus strand of JAQFXZ010000262.1, from coordinate 7,361 downwards.
TACGAGGTATTCGAATGTAGGTATCATGTATTAATTTAAACTGATTCCATGACAGCTTTTGGTTCTCTTTGCTTCAACCCGTGACCACTCTTTTCATTTCAATTGTAGCCCCACCCTGACATATGTTTAACCTCTGCCTCTCAAGCCGTGACTTTTCAACCCGTCACATTTTGCCCATATAATCTGTTTTCAACCTCAGCTCGTTTCATGACAACTTTCCATTTTTTATATAAACCTGTGACATATACTCCATTTTATTTAAGCACATGAAATTTCGTTTTGTCTTTCTATTTTCAACTTAGACCCGTCCTGTGAATTTTGCTCAATTCATGTTTCTCAAACTAATATCTCATTTTTCGTTACATAACCTAACCTAACCTGACCTAACCTAACCAACTCGTCGCGTTCTCTCCATATCTGTTTTCAACACTTGTCCGCTCCATTTTCCATTCCTTGTGAATAACTTCTGTTTCTTAACCCTCAATATTTTCTTTTACTAAACTTTCAAAGATTTTCTTAAGTGTAATACTTTTGTCCCTAAAATTCATTCTTTTTTCGAAATTCGGGTTCAAAAAAAATTTTGTTCAGCATTATTTTAATGTTTCATTTTTTATGGTCACTCTGGAGTCAGGGAGTCAAACAAACTTCATCTGTAACATTTCAATTGAACAAATGCTTTCATCTCTTACAATATCCGATTCGGGCAAAAAGTCAAGTTTTGGTCAATTTATTGATTTTAGGGTCACTCTGGGGTCAGGGGTCAAACAAACTCCATCTGTAACATTTCAATTGAACAAATGCTTTCATCTCTTACAATATCCGATTCGGGAAAAAAGTCAAGTTTTGGTCAATTTTTTGATTTTAGGGTCACTCTGGGGTCAAGGGGTCAAAATACTTAACACTTAGCTTTTTAGTTAACCTTAAGTGTTCTTCCCTTACTATTTCTGATTCGGGAGAAAAAGTCAAGTTTTGACCGATTTTTCGGTTTTTGGGTCACTTAGGGGTCACGGGGTCATCAGATCGGGGTCAACTATACTTCATTAGCTTACCTGGGTCAGTGCGAAGCTTTTGAAACCTCAACTGACCCTGCACCACTTTCCAGTGTCGAGATAATCGCGAACGGACGGACAGACGGACAGACGGACAGACGGAAACTGCAAAATATAGAGTAGATAAAAAATGTGACACTGCGTTTGAATTCCTAATGGTTTAATATTATACGAGTATTGCTCATTCCTGAAGTGATTTAAAAACCACCCACCGGACCGGAGATTGGCTGCCAAACTGGCGTAGGCAATTGCTGTTTTGCTAGAACGTGCTCAAAGCTTAAACTTTTTCAGCAGAATGCCAAGATCTGTTGCACTGTCATCTTCATCTGTCATTCGTACTGTACGACTAAAAAATCTCTGTATCCTGTATCCATAACACGCAACATGTGAGAATACTATATTTGCAAATACTGCATAAAACTGACTCATGCTGCTTTTGGATGCTAGGAATGGAAAAGGAACATGCTGAAACTGAAAGTCGGCTAACCGCTAGTTCTATATAAACTCGGAATTTTGTAATACTCACTTCATTGCATGTACATATTATCGAGCAAGGTTATTCAAGTTCAATTCGCTTGGCAGAATGACTATTTGCATGTTATGTTATGTTACCTACCATACTCATTTGACCAAGCTACGCAGCAAAGACGAAATAGACTATTAGCTTTATACTACAAATGTGCAGAAATAACTCGAAATACTGTTAGTAAGAACCGTATCAATGAGTTTTGGTTCAAAGTTCAATCATTTGCATATGCATTTACACGAGATTTAATTTTAGGGATGTAGCAATAGGCATTACTTTTGACCACAGCACCACAGCAGGGAATCACAGATGTCAGATGGGAGAGCCGGCCGAGCAGGTCGTTAAAACAAAACGAGAATTACCAAGAGTTTAATTATGAATCTGATTAATGAAATACTACGTCGTATGTGCACCCACTATAGGGTTTCTTAAGGAACAGGCGTCTTCAAGTTGGAGCGTAACGTAATTGCTACTTCCTTGGCCACATTTTATCTTATCTCTTTAGTAATTTGACCAATTAATAAGGCACAGTTTCTGAAGTGAGTCTAAATGAATGAAGGGGAAAATGATGTAACAAGTTCCTGAATTTCAGTTTCATATACTAAGTATACCAACAAGATCACAGAATTGCTCATTAATGTAATTAGTGCCGTATTAGTAGATTCGCTTCTCAAAGCAACTATGTTCCTAGAATTGGATATAATGTACAAGTAACAAGTAAGTACCAAAGATGCGAGACTATTATTAAGCTGTACCAATCCGTATACACAACACATATGGCTGGCATTGCCTCAGCAGACAGAATTAATTAACATCTAGACTCTGACCTTGAAGTTACTATGACCCAAAGCATCGAAGTCCGTCGTAAGCTCTGTTTATTATTAGTTTGGGTAACTTAGTATGTACTTAATAGTATGACCAGCTATTATACATATACCTCATTACAATAGATACTAACGTCACAAAATTATCAAAATTAATTAATTTACCCCTTCATACTATATACACTGTGACTCTGAACAGCCACAGCCACAACCTACGACACATTGTTCAAGCAAACATCAAAGGATGAAATAATTGTACTTATAACAAATGCGGAGGGAATGAGGGAAGTTAAAATTGGACACCAAAATAGAATCCCCACTGCAGTAAAAAAGAAGAATACACAAAGGTTCACTCAACCACGCTGAGAAAATTGAAATCGTGGAACGAACCGTCTTGTGGCCTGTGCCTTGTCAAAGGTCCGAAGGCCAAATATAAATTGAATATTTAAAGAATCACTATTATTTGACATTCATATTTAGACAAGAAGGCATCGAAGACCTTTTCAGTAGCACTTAAAGTACATTCATAGCGAACAAAACAGATAAGTATACATAAGTACATACACAGACTACTGTACTCACTAACATTAGCATGTGTTTAGTTTAAAAGTCAAAGGAATTCACAAATGCAAATAATTTCAAGACCCATTTGCCACGTGCTAATTTCAGTACTTGCTCAGATGACGTGAAGTGAAACATGACTTCTTTCTAATATGGTTGAACCCAAAATACGCCGCCCGCCGCTGCATCGGTTAGAACGTCACTATTCTCACTTATCTGGGGACAAATTTTATTCCTTTTGTCTGTGGAAGCTATTGTGTATTCACATTTTCCGAAATGCTCAATTTGGTATGTGACACACTACATAGCGTAGCTCTCCCTAATATGTATTATGCAAAAATTACGACTCGGTTCTTCAGTCCCTTTATTCTTTGCAGTGAGTTACTTGGCTCTAAACAATCCAGACATTACGTTGACAGAAATCGAAATGTCACGCCTCTCAAAATCCTAATAACCTTAAAACCGCAGAATAAGTTACCAGCTGATCTGGGATTGTATAGACATTTTGAATATGTCGTATTTTACTCAGATTGGTTGATCTCAAGCTATGGTTACAAGTTAGAAGGTCACAGAGTTTACAGAGTTTATAGTTTATTGAATTATCATGAACCTTTTCCCTAACAAGAGTTCACTTCAGATTTAAGCACAAACGGATACTTTCACTGCTACATATATACTGTACATATTATGTATGTCCATACGCCATACGTGGTAGCAAAAGCTGTTTTTGGGAGTCTTCAAACAGAAGAAGAAGAGTGAAACTCGACCATTTTGTCCATCTAGTACTACCGCCATGAACCACCACCCTACCTCAATGGATAGCCTTTTAGTCTTGACCTTTACACTTCTGTGTTATTCTTGAAGCATATCTGGAGACGGAGACGCTACAACAAATTTCCGGACTTTGAACATTTTGATGTCAATGTAATCTCTTGTGAGTGCATTACAGAAGAGTCGGGACGGGAATGGATAGTAAACTCATGATCACGTAGTTACGATTTATTCACACACCACTTAGCAGAATAATCAACAGTCTCTACTTTCTACTGAAGAACTTGTGATTTTCTTGATTATAATTTCCTAATTAATCATAAATTAGCAATCAGAAAACAAAAATAAATTTAATAACCGCATTTTGCGTTCCAAGTTCCAAGTTGGAAGCGCATCTGAAGTGTCTGACAATCATGAGGAAGATACTCTGTACTCCACTCACTTAGCTATTAGCAACTCATTCATACTGGTTCGACTACCACGTGCGCACGTGTCTTCTTCACTTTCGTGAAATATAATATCATTATGCATTATTTGAGTGATAAGGAATAATACAGATACTCGACAATCATTGCATCTTCCGACGTAGGACGTATTTAGCTGAGGTAAGCAATCGCAATGAACCAGAACCAGAGCAGAGCAGATCAGTTCATCAAGAGTTCGTATGTACGGCGGCATCCAACTATTAAGCAATGGCAACAGCCCAGCATCCCTTCCCTTACATATTCAGAGTTCAGGATTAAACGAGTCAACCACGAAACAGAGATGAAAGCATTAAGTAATCTGTTCTGCGTCCGAGGATTCCGAAACAAGACAACTGAGATAGAAGAAGAGTGGTAAACTTGAGCAATGAATGAATGGAAGGATAGTCGAAATTGAACTCTCAGAAGAGCAGAACCGAATGTACTTACTTGTACTCCGCAGATGAAATTCACTCATAACATCATTGTTAATTTACTGCTGGAGATTGGGCTTCCCAACCTCAACCCAAGACTCAAGACAAAACAGAAAAATCTAGCAATGTGATGGAAACAAACCACCATCTATTCGGACATATGTAGGAACACAAACTACGTGCAGAAATGATCATAGTTCTGTCTGGCGAGCGAGGAGTCTGACAAGAATAGTGAAAAAGGGATCTATTGCAATCACAACTTTTCCACTCCAGTGAATCAGTTACTTTTCCTTTTCCCGTCTGAGATTCATTTAATATATAAGTACTAAATACTAAACATGAGTTCGTGGTACGTCCGCAGGAAAGACGGAAGCTACGGAATTGCCAACTCTTTCGAATTTCTATTACGTTACGTAGGTGAAGGTGAAAGGTGAAATCGATAGCGATTGTGATGGTAATTTAACTGAGCTGGAGACTATCTCTTAAATTAGACATCATCCATCAGTGCAGATTATGATTATCTGTATGTGAGGGTCGACAGACAGACATACATAAGACATTAGAGCCTGAGCACATGTAGAATGAAAACTGTACTTGATGACAATTTTTTATTTTACTGCTACGTTTAATGATGACGTGAATGAATGCTAGAAGCTAAGCAAAGTTAACATAGATATCATAAATATGAAATAAATAGATAGGCACACAGTGCCAGGTCAGGTCAAGTCAAAAACCTTGCATGGTTCCAGATGCAGGGACAATCTGAAATCTGAATAGCATTCTATATTGTCAAATATGAGAGAGTTGTTTTATTATTTTGGTCACAATTTGAAAAGCGGTAATGTAACAGGCAAAACTAAATGGATTGGGCAGAAGCTTTCACCACATATATAAGCAATAAATAATTCACATGGACAGTTTTTATGACAATCTTAGTCGAGCTCTTTTTCCATTTTTTCAAACCATTTTTAACAAAAAATCTTGTTAGCTTTGTAATTTATATTTTGCACTACAGTAGTCCTTGATGGTCTACGGTCAAGTCAAGACACAGCAATTCTTGGAATTTGCTTTTTTCATAAAGTTTGTGTTAAAGATTTATTAAAAAATGCAAGGAAAAATCGCTTTTGGGTAATTTACAAAATAAATTATTTCGCTCATCCTGCGTGGTAAAATCTCTTGAAACCTTTGCAAGATACATGGCAGTCCATATCTTCCTAAGTGGGAATGGGAAAAGTAAAAACCGACGACAATGTGCAGAGGCAAATATTTTGAACCTTTGATTTTGTAGATGAAAAATACGCCGTGTTAAACTAAAATTGCAGTATAAACTGTCTGTACAGATATTTTTACCTAATTTTTCGTGACAATGTAACTTAGTATTACTTTAGCTGTGTGGTGAAAGTTTCAGCCAAATACATTCATTTTTGTCTGCTTTACAGCCTTCCAAAAATTATGTCAAAATTAATTAATACATTGTGCAGAATAGGTGCCTCAGCTACTAATAGTGGCTGATATCCAAGCCATGCTAGCATTGATGCTGCACCATGTGCTGGCTAGAGATCACCAACCAATAATGCCAATGCTGCGTTGTCTTCTTGACAACTGACTGGCTTGGAACTGGATTCAAGAATGCTCTCGTTTTGGGCTTGCCTTTACTTTCACTTAATTTTTCCTGTTTTTATTCGCTTGCGACTGATGATAGCCAACTACATAAGGGCTTCCAGCAAGATTTCGACTATTTTTCGTGGCGCCTGATGAGATAGGTCAAAACTCCAGAATACTTATACAGTACCTACAGATATACCTCAGGGAGAACAAGTGCAATATGACGAAGCCAAGATAGACATTAGGTAACACCAAGGAAAGCCAACCCAACTTCAGCCATTATGGAAACATTCCAAGGCTATGCTAGACCAACAACACCAGGCGCGGCTAATAAATAAGTAGACTCGGTTCGTCTACATGTGCGAAAACAATTAAAAGTAGATAAATAGATCATAAATGCAATTTGCCCTCCACCACTCTGATCTTCATTTTTCTCTTGAATAGTCCCAAGTCCCAACCAGCAACCCAACGAGGAAAGTTGAATAATTCATTTACGAATGGAAATGTCTATTGACTAACTAAAACCTAACTTAAAACATCTTCACATTGTTATTTGAATTTGAGGTCAACCCGGGCCATGATGAATACTGGAGTTCTGACGATCATTGGCTCCAGACACTTGCCTTCGGTCATGCCAAATTAAATACATACACCATAATGGTAATTTAGTTGTGCGTTACGTTGCGCATAAACAAATTTAAATTTTGAAGTTAGGTGCATTGTCATAATCATGGTTTTCTAAGAATTTTCACCGAAAAGCGTATGGCGTGATGTTAAAATCATTACAATTTCTCTTGCTTGTATTAAGTTCTATTGCTCTCAGTCCGTCCCATTCATTTTTATCCCTCCATAGTGACCAATTCAAATAACCACAGCACATGTTCGAATCGATAGGATGATACACACTCTGGATATTTCCAGTTTCCAATTGCACTTGGGATAACTCAGAAGCTTGTGTAACAAATCGAAGTTCTCCTTATTCCATCCATACACCATACCATATGTCATCAAGTGTTCACATCCGTCCTTACCGTTCTTATGTGGAAGCCTGAATAAAGGATTTGTATATATATATACAATAGTATGTAAAAAAAAAAAAAAAAAAAAATAGTGTTAACAATCCATCTTCC
>JAQFXZ010000261.1:0-23531 GCA_034694025.1 Ceratophysella scotica | reverse complement strand
GAAATACGAGAGCAAGGTCCGTCCATGCCAATACATTGGCTTGCTATGAGCGCTTGTCGGATTCAAGTCAAGCGTCCGGGCGAACTAGGGTCCTTTGTCTGGGTGTCGGTGGACGTCTCACAGGAGTATGAGCCAAAATCGCCTCTTCCTCATCGTCATGTACGATGGACTCCACCTCGGATTTGAAAGGATAGACTGGCCCAGCGTCAAGGATTTGATCCTGATGGCGCCTGTAAAGATTCTCAGAAACCGACACAATAAAAGTTACAGAGCCTTTCCGCTCGACAATTTTACCTAAGGACCAGGTGGGTTCGTTTTCGAAAACGTCATAACCCACACTCGCTACCCGACTTCAAATACTCTCTTCCGAGTTTTCTTATTGAAGCTCTTCTTCTGTCGAGCCTTTTTCTTACTCGTCACAGGAAGATTCTCGAGGTTACTTAGTCGGAGTAAATGGACATGACAGTCTTCCGACTTGAGCTCTTCCTTCCCGACTGGCAGTGTTCCCAAAGGACTGGACTTTTGTTGAGTGTATGACTCGACCAAAGTTGACTTCCGGTGAGCTGGGGATCCGAGACTCCGCCAAGACTCCTCCGACCATTTGGAATGACAGCTACCTGTGTCGAACTCCATAGAACGAGAAACAGCATTAAAATTCACATTATTAATCATACTTTCTCGAGGCTCGATGCCAACTGCATCGACCTTACGCACAGCCAAACTGTTCTGGCTGGACTCTTGCTCGCTGTCACTGGCACTTGAGCTTGAGGAACTACTCGACCTCGACCGACAACACTTTGCTAAGTGACCCTTCTTGTGACACGAGAAGCACTCGGAACTCTTGTGGGGGCAGTCCTTGGGCTTGGAATGCGCACGTGACCCACAATTAGGACAAGTCTTACCTGACTTGGTCCAACCGCCTGCACTCTGCACAGGCTGACTATAGTTGTATTCACCTCTCTGCTTCCCTTTACCTGTCCTATGGACCGTGTTGTCACGTGACATATCTGAAGAAGAATGTGCTTCCCGGATCATCGACGTACTAGTCTGGGCCGCCTCCTGTGCTATTGCGATAGCCACGACTTTAGACAACTTAATGTCGTCGTCCTTTGCAAAGAGCACCTTCTGGGCAGGAGCATTGGACAGACCTAGAATGAACTGATCACGAAATCTCTCTTCGAGACAACAAGTAAATTTGCATGTAGTCGCGAGCTTACGTAACTCCGCCAAGTAATTTATCACCGACTCCCCTTGCATTTGACAACGCTTACCGAATTTATATCGCTCAGATATAACCTTTGGTGAAGGCTTGAAATCGGCTCCGAGTGTGGCGATGAGGTCGTTAAGCTTCTCCGTTGTAATCTTCTTAGGTGACACGAGATCCTTGAGAAGAGTATACGTGCTGAGACCCAAACTAGAGCAGAAGATTCCTCGACACTGGGTTTCTTCCTTCGTTGCGTCTAATTTGTTACTGGCGAGGAATTGGTGGAAGACATCCACCCAATCTTCAAAATCGTCCTCCGACTGATTGAAGGTTTGTAAGGCTCCGATGACTGACATGGCAATGGGAGGGGTTTTTAACTTTAATTTTTAACTCAATTAAACGTTAAAACCCGTAAAACACATGACGAAACTGCGTCCGCGCCAAGTGTAGTGTATGCGGTATGCAGCAACTGTGCAGTTATGATACCGATAGCTATATATTTGTTTAAGTGCAGAATGGGATGCGTGTACAGGCTGAGATACAAACTATGAGTGCCGGATGGGCGTAATCACTAGAACCACGCGGGCTGGAGGCAGACTCGCGTGGAGATATTTGTATGTTGCCAGACTCCTAGTACGAGCTCTGTAGCTCCGTCACTAGGCAGCTCTGCAAACACTACATCATTACTTTCCGCTTTATGTTTGAATGGGAAAACTTTTTAAGTAGAAATTTCTTCTTCTGTTGTTCAGAGAAACTGAACAAAGTGTGCTATTTACTGTTACTTGAAAGGTTCTCAATGTGATTGGGTTGTCCAAGCAGCTTTGGAAAGACGAATGTCTGTCGTACGTGTTTTTCATCCCTTACAATTTCCGATTCGGTCTAAAAGACTTTTGGTCGATATCTCAGTTCTCGGGTCACTCAGGGGTCACCAGGTCATCCGGTGGATGTCAGCAATACTTCATTTTCTGAACTGAATCAGTACGAAGTTTTTACACCTCAGCTGACCCTATTGCACTTACCAATATCGCGAGAAGCGAACACCGGCGGACAGCCGGACAGACGCGCACTGCAAAATATATTATAGATATCCTTTTGAATGGTCAGTTGCCAGATCCTTTTCGTTAAGTTTTTTCGAACGGAACGCCTAACCCAGCGTTATATTTCTGTATTTTCTATTTAAATCAAAAAGTGACCTCAAATAGGTTTTAAGAATCTCTAATCAATTGAAATCTCATTTTTTCTGGTATAGAGTGATTTCCATGAAGTGTAAATTTTCATTGTCCGTTTCCAATTTCTGGCTTTAGCTTTAGCGTTAGCGTGCTTACATCCGTCGCTAGTCTAGGTTTGTACATCAGTCAACACAGGAATATGCTAAACAAAGATAATGCGGACTGGATCGAAAAGGTTCGTTAGATCAGGATTTAATAAATTCCATGGCATCGATTTGGATTTCGCTGTCCTGTCTTATCCTCAGGTTTTGTTGCAATTAGGTTTGGCACAAAATAGTAGACGGTGTCTTTAAAAAATGCCTGGAGACGAATTCTCTTTTTTATACCTAAGTCTTCCACCTAGATAAGCTGTCTGAGCTAGGTATTTGCCTAACTTAGGACGAATTCAGGACTTTTTATTGAAAGTGAGTTTCTGGCTCAGTCAACACAAATTCTTGGTGAAAAGATAAGAAGTGGGAAAGTTTAAATAAAGGGAGACCCCTACCATGTGTAATGCTCTTTGCAGCAGAATAAAGTGAAGTGAAAAGTGCTCTCACACCTCATGCTTCTTTCCACATATTATTGCGCGTATACATCCAACTCCATCATCATCTGTGCCCAGCTGACCGTGTCACCCGTCACTTATGGTGGTATTGTAGATGTTTTAACAAAAACCTGTAAAATGTCAAATGTTTAGCCAAGTGTCATATGTGATTCCCAACATAGGCAAATGACTTTTGATTTCACATTTGACACAGCCAAGGAGCTGTGCACATTCTATCATTTAACAATTAGCAGTATTTGGTTCTAGGTCGTATGAATGCTAGGAACTTTGACCGGCGGCGTGTCACCACAGGCTCAGTGGGCTAATGGCAGCGCCGCCGGTCAAGGTGACCAAATACTAGATACCACACATTAGAATATATTCATTTTACTGTTGCAGAAATGTTCTAAATGATTGTGTTTCGCGTATGCGGCTTCAAACAGTTGTGGTTCAAGTGTTCGAGTAAAATAGAATTTTCATCGACTTCATGAAACAGCACATATCAATAAAACCAAGTTTTTGCATGAGTGTATTTTTTGTTCGTTGACATAGTACATATAAAGATGTGAATTACAAAAATTAAACAGCATGACATAATAAATAGGCAAGATGTTGTTCAATCATCAGAAAATGCAGAATCTATCAATTACGCATTAATTTACCATTCACCAAACACATTTGAGGGTCCGACATGATCTTTCCGTCTCCAGATGTATTTGACGCTAACCTTCACAAAGATGTACAGGCAGGTGTCATCATCTTCGGATTTTCTGTAAATAAAATACACAAAATATTGTGTTTAAATGAATTGGAACTGGGCGAATAAAGGACAAGTTTACACACGGCTCATTGGGTTGTCAATGCTATCATTGAGACAGAATCTACTCATATTTAACTTGCTAACATTCTGTATTCAAGTTCATTCAACAATTTCGCAGATATATAAGGAATATAAAATGATTCGAAATTTATGATATAGTACAGCTTGTATGTCATGGATACAAACACTACTTAGTCGCGCGGCACTGCTTACAAGCTACTTTCAAATTAAAATTCTCAAGATTCTCGCAAAGCGTCCTCTGCATGTCAAATGTAAAGTGTTATGGAGCAGGCAAAGAAGAGTGACGTTTGAAACATCTCAATTTTCAAGCTAGGCGTTGACACGTTGACGACGGCATTGACACTAGCTTGAAAATTGAGATGTTTCAAACTTAACTCTTTCCAAAACACTTTACAATTGACTATATATTTAATACATTAGTATAAAAAAATAAATATGTATATAATTGAATACGAACACAGTTCATACCTGTTGTCTTCCAATGAGCGACGAATAAATTTGCAGTTATAAACTGAATGATGATTATGCTGAATTAGAATGGTAGCAGACGATGACGGTGTAGAGAAGGGAAGTCACGCAGTGAATTGTATAATTTAGCTCTTCAAAGAACAGAGAAGAATGTGTGAAACTCGAAAGCGAGCACTCTCGTGTAGAAGAGCATGGGAGAAATAGACTTAGGCGTGCTCGGACCCTCGCCTATCTTTTTCCACTTTTTTAGGAAAAAGGGGCCACGTGACCGACACATAGGAAAGTCGTGAATCGACTTTGACTTATGTTGAGCGTAAGTGAGGAGATAAAAATCTTATGTTTCGCTCAGACGACCCAGCTAGAAATTTCTATCTCTCCTATTTAGGATTCTCCTGAATTCGTTTAACCTAAGTTTGGAGTTTTACCTAAGATAAATAAGTCCTGAATGCATCTCCTGGTGTATACGTCCCATCCAATCGCACTCGCACTGTCCACAATCCACAACTCCGTACGATATCCTAGGATGCAGTTGACCTGTTCTCAGAAAATTGAATCGATAGATTCTAATATTTTCTGCACTACTGTATATATATTTGAAGCGGGTTTTAGCGTGACGATTAAGCTGAGAATATATTTTGATCCCAGCGGAAGGCACAAAAAGAAAAGAAAAATGTTGCCATAAATGTGAACGGGATTACTGGAGCTAACATTATTACAGTTTCGGATGGGTCTCGTGGAAATGTAAAGAAAAGAGTCAAATTGAAGACGAAAAAAAAATTGAGAAAAGAGCAAGGAGTGAGTGTAGTATATTGTCACTCCTTCCAGTTTCCAGGTTAGTTTATTATATTTGTAAATTGAATTGAACACGTGTACTATAAATGCACGGATTTGGTTTCCAATTTTTTGTGGCCTAATTGTAAGCTATTTTGCAAATGAGAACTGAGCATCCGGTGAGAAAATTCATTGGCGAAAAGCATAATTATAAAATATCAAGAAATACTTGTTTCGATTTGTGAAAACTTCGGTTGCAGTTTACAAATGCAGTTTATCTTATCGTTGACGACATTAACTTTTGCCTGGTCAAACTCATGAGCTTCAATGCAGTTTATTTTAGCTTTGACGACATTAACTTCTGTTCAAACCTATGAGCTTAAATGCACTTTATCTTAGGTTTAGCGTCAGTATCTCATCTTTAATCAAGTTCATGAGCTCAAGTACAATTTATTATAGATTGGCGTAAGTTCTTCTTATTTAGTCAAACTCATGAATTTAAAAAGTAGTTTATCTTTGGTTTGTCATCAGTATCTCGTTTTTACTCAAACTCATGAGACCAAATGCAGAATGCAGTTTATTTTAGCTTTTGTGTCAGTATTTCAGTATCTCGCATTTTGTGAAACTCATCAGCTAAAATACAGTTTATCTTTGCTATGGCGCCAGTATCTCGTATTTAGTCACACTCGTGAGCTCGAGCTCAAGTAAAGTTTATCTTATCTTTGGCGTCAGTATCTCGTATTTAGTCAAACTCATAAGCATAGGGTCACATGCAGTTCATCCTAGGTTTGAACACAATGACACTTGTAAAGTGAAGCTCATCATGAGCTCATATGCAGTGTAATTTTGGCACAACGACTTGACAAGTGACAAGCTGCTTTCTTGTCCGGTCTCATTTATCAGTGATACTGTCTATTGCTTTCTAAGTTGGCTTAAATTAATGTTCTCGAAAAATAGTGTTCCATTACATTCGACATTTTCCTTCAAACTGTGGCGCAGGACCATATTAAATTTGCCGGTCTTCGTCGGGGCTTGAACCATTCCATAATGTATATTTTTGATTCCTTTTTGTCATCCTCCGTCGTGCTACGTTGTTGGTAACCAAAACTCAACGACGTCATTTAGAGAAGACCTTTTCTGGAGTAAAATGGAATGGATGGCGTGGATGTGGATATGATTCTTTCCCTGGGCTCTCCTTTCTCCTTATTGTCATAATCATAGAAAGTTAGGACCCAGAACAGAGACGACACAAGTGAAATTGACTGGAGCCTTCCAAATGGTTGTAATCTCAGCTTACATTTACTCTTCCTCTCCTCCGGTTCATAGTAATAGCAAGAGTAGGAGCCGAGTTGTCGGCGAGACGGGAGTTTTTTTGGCGGAAAACTGCATAAAAGGTCAGAGCAGACCAGGACCTATTGTAGTCCGACTTGAGTATGGCCCATGCTTCACTTCGTCCGTGTGCAGATGACTCCCAAATATCATTCAGACGGAATTGTGATGGTTGACCTTGAGGAAATTCCCATTCAGGATTTAACGGAACACAGATGCCAAATCGAAGGCTTCTGTTACAACGTTTGCTTATTCACGACACATACACGATCCTATATGGGAAAGGAAGGTTACCTGAACATCTTGAAACGGTAAAGCTTGCAATTTGTCATAAATTGACGCTCCAAAATCCAAATTACAAAGTTCAGGTATTTAAATTACAATTCTTTTGGGAAAATTATAAATGCTTTTTTTTTATACAAGACAAATTACAAGTCTAAGAAATTCATCCGAATCCAAAACAGAGATTTTTTGAATAAAAAACCTGATGTTTAAAAATGCTAATTTATTCCAGGGTTGAAGTAAAATTTATGGAAGAGGCTGTAACCACACATTGTAGCCACCTATGGTAACCACCCATGGTAACCACTGAAAATGTACATTTCGAAGCGGTTTTGACCTCGGTTATATTTTTTGATGCTTTCGGTTAAGTTGGGTTATGGGTTATGGCGGAAACGGGCCTTAATAAATTCTGGTCAGGTTAGGTTTAATTTGGTTGAAATGTTGGTTGGTTAAAGTGGTTGGGTACACTAGGTGGTTACAGCCTGTTCCTTTTGTCTCTACTTTAATCCAAGCCTTCATCATACAAAATTTAAATACATTTCCAGATCAAAGCATATTATGAAATAAATATTCGATATTCGTAATACGGATTGTAAAATACATGTATTTTGCACACTATGGTGTTTTTGTATGTCTAAAAATGTTTTCATATACGTATGCACGAATGAATCTAGGCATAAGTAGTCATTTTCCAAGTATGTACATATCGCACATAGTTTATGTCCAGTGTCCGTTAGAAATGTGATTGAAATTGCTGCCCAAGAAAAATTAACGACTTGGATTTGGATTTCGTTGACAATAGTGTGCATTGTGTACGTACACAAACACAATGAGAATGTTTATAGTTAACTTCTTTGTGAAGTATTTGGCACGAATGAATGGTATGGAATTTTGTGTCCACATTAAGTGAGATTGTTCCACTGTTTGGACATTCCATCCGTTTGGCTAAGCTTAACCAGTAACTTGAACTCTATTAAATAGCCAATTGCGTACTAAAACGGGGAAGTTGACACGCACAAACCCCTGGCTAAGACGGAATGCAATAAAGAGTTTATGCTTTCACAGGAGGAATTTGGGGTTATTTTCTTTTTATTACTCCAAATACACCTGCTAAACTAAGAAGAGAAACGAGAAGAGACAGACACCCAATAGTACAGTAGTATATTTTAAATTAAAACAGAACTTAAATAAAGGTATGTAGGTGAAATTCACTGACTTCCTGTGACGAATTCTTGTTCCCACATCTCATTCTCAAACTCAGTTACATAGTATTAGGTTTCCTAAGTAGTTAGCAGTCATGACACATGACTCACTCCCACTGCCTGCCATGAAGTCTGCTGCAAAGAATGATGAGCGCGAGGAGACCGAGGGCAGGGCAGGGGCTCGAGTGACTTCTGGAGTGGGAATGGGATTGAGACGAAGAATTGTCCACGACGGAGGAGATCTTCGGAGTGTCGTCTTCTCTGAGGATCACCTCCGACGTTTCAGAGTAACGATCGTAAATTGAAGCAGTGCATTTTAATGACATCCGTCCATTTCTAAAGTAATTAGGTTGAATTTTAAATCGGAGATTGAGGCGGGAGTTGTGCATCCCACCATTGTCACGATCTGGTGTCTTCTCAGTACGGGGAAGCTGCACCATCAGATCAGCCTGGAATTTCGACAAAACAGAAAATGAAGATTAAGATCGGGGTGTTCATTCAAAAAAGGAAAGAATTTGAGGCAAATAAGCATCTATTTTTTTATTCTTGGAGAAACTGTGAAATACCTAGCGAATAGTCAAAAAATCGGATAAAGATATTTATAGTACATTGATCAAAACTAAAACTTTGAATATTAAACTCAGGAAAATCAAAGAATCTAAGAATGCCAGGGCGGAAAACATTGGTTGGAGATTTAGTAAATATTTGGTAGTGATTGCATATGCGCCCCCCGCTCTGGGGGGGCGCATACTGATAGTAGCGTATGCGCCCCCCCCCAGCATTTTCTAGTGGGCGCATACTCTACTAAGCGCTGAAAGAGTATGCGCCCCCCCTCGACTCCTAACTTCTTCCTTTGCAAATGAATGACAATTTATTTATCAATATGGAATGGAACCAGGTTTTGAGTTATTCTAATATTCAAAATTCAAATTATTATTCAAATAAGCATGAAAACTAAACACACAAAATATGACAAAGCAGAAAATGGACATTGAAAACACCAAATATTTGTAGACAAGGGTTTTGGGTTTCAGAATATCCGCGGAATCCACAATTTAGACACCAATGTAGTAAACTGTTTACGGCGTTCAAGGGCACAAGTATAAGCTCAGTTTTTCGTATTTATTCCTGAATTAAAAGATATTAGGTGGGATACGATATTTGGGCCGCAGTTTCAAATAATCCAAGGCCCAAATAAGAGAATTGAACACATTGTAAAAATGTTTCATTAAAAATTTGACCAACTGTAGAAGATTGCAGGGAACATAAGCTAATTCCCTGAGAAGATTGAGCATTTCCTTCAAATTCTAGAAGCTTGTGTAAGTTCCTCTCTAAGATTTTTGAAAATTATGAAGATTTTGATAAGGGACATTTTCAGCGGAACAATCCTCGTATATTCCAAAGTTGGCATTATGTTGACATGGAGAAATAATTAAAGCATATTTTGAGAATGCTATGTTAATGCCTCCTTGGTTAAGTTGTAATTTCTTTCCCAAAATATAAATTCTGTCAGGATTATTCTTCCTTTCAACGTAAAGTAAATAATTGCAATATTATTTTTTGCTACTTACTGGTTCTGAATTTATAAGCCAGGTGAGGTTGGCTGCGGGTTTGGAGGCGTAGCTACTGCACCAGATGTCGATTGTGTCCCCGACCTGATACCTGGGTTTGTGATGGCCAATGGTCGGCCGAAGGAGGCTGGGCAGAGCTGAAATAAAATCAAAATGTTACGAATTACAAATCAAGAATTCATTAAAACCGAGAAGCTTTTTTAAAATTTTATTTTCCGCATTCATTTAATTAGTGATATTCTGATGTTGTTGTTGCATAAGCGAACAGAGCAGAATTAATAATTGGTAGCAGTAAGTTCATGTCCAAAAAATTGAATACTCCCAGAATTTGACCAGGCTTGTATACGTCTTTAACAGTTTTTTCTTGTCTTGTTCAAGCCGCCCTGTTCGTTGCAATTTTCAAAATCAATTTGCA
The DNA here is from genome assembly GCA_034694025.1 of Ceratophysella scotica. Classification (NCBI taxonomy): domain Eukaryota; kingdom Metazoa; phylum Arthropoda; class Collembola; order Poduromorpha; family Hypogastruridae; genus Ceratophysella; species Ceratophysella scotica. Next base: position 13,696 of record JAQFXZ010000261.1, on the reverse strand, counting down.
ACTCGTTTCTATAATTTGCATACACCTTTAACATAAATACATGGAGACAGATCATAGAATCAGCATGAATATGAATACTGCCCGATGCTACCCGGGTAATTTGCGTATGATGATTATGTGTATTCAAATCTGACATTCTTTTACATATTAAAACCGAGGATTATATTACGGAATGGGTTATAGACCTATACTCAGCTCATTGCACTGAGCAGTGAATCATCATCAGCATCAATGAATTGAGAGATTTAATATTTACGAGACGTAAATAATAACTTACACATAGTCGAAGCCCAAAATGAGCAGCAATCGCATTTAAGCCATCAATGATCAGAGGAGTGTACTGTCCCTCAACGATTAAACCTTGATTGACAAGGGTGTTTGGGTACACCACGTGCAAAGTAGTCCTACGTCCTGGACCGGATCCCTGAAGCCCTTCCCCCAGCCCTGCCACCGCGTTGCTCCGGACAACAGTCACCGTTTCATCCAGTACAGAATACCGCATTCTAGTCATTCCGTTCAAACCATGAAACACCGGCTGCAGTAGCTGAAATACAAATCGCTCCCCAGTTGGATTTCCGGTTGGGATCATGACTTGGAGACTGATGGGGGCCAAGGGTTCATATGCAGGATCCGGATCCGGACCGTGATGCCCATTCTGTCCCCCCTCCACTATTGGGTTCATTTGAAGAGGCTGTTGAGCTTCTTGCAGTCCATTTTGATCCAACTGCGCCTGGAGGCGGCGCATATGTGGACTCCCCAATGGGTAAAACTGCCAGGGCGTTGCCCCAAAGAACCAGTGCCCACCCCGGATATTGATGATCAGGTCGGCGAAATAGATGAAGTCTCTTCCCAGAATGTTCTTGTTCAATAATGGTAAGAAGAGGACTTTTATGGGTACTACCTTCCCGCGAATGCTGATGGGAACAATTCCTTGAAGAACAACGGTTCCGTTTGGTGGTCCAAACATGAAACGGAGATTAGTTTCGGCGCTAGTCAGATATACGCATTCATGTTGTCGCACGTGGTTCAGGACGGACGCTCCCAGTACCGTAACAGGCGATCCAGTCTCGGGTATCGCTTTAAACTCCATTCCGCAAATTTCTATTTCCATTCTTGGCTCGTAGTCGAATCGGCCACCTCGCGGGATGAAAGCAGATGGTGGTGGTGGTGGAAACCTGGGTCCAGAATTACCGGCTGCTCCAGAATTACCGGCTGACCCAGAATTACCGGCTGCCCCAGAATTACCGGCTGCCCTAGAATTACCGGCTGCTCCAGAATTACCGGCTGCCCCAGAATTTCCGGCTGCCCCAGAATTACCGGCTGCTCCAGAATTTCCGGCTGCCCCAGAATTACCGGCTGCTCCAGAATTCCAGCCGTTTCCTGGAGCTCGGGGATATGAATGTCCGTTTTGCATGACTGTACTGAACTCGTTTCTTAACGAAACACTTGGACTTGAATATTGAAGGACTTGGGAAAGTTTTTGTCTCAAGTTTTAAGTCACCTCAGCTCAGTGTCTAAGATTGGACTGGTTAGTCCAGGCATAATTTCCTTGATTTATACTTGCATGGAGTGGTCGGAAATCGGAATATTGAGCCCCAATAATCTCACCCACTTTGATTTGGAATCGGAAGGGTAGATTCGCCTTGCCAAATCCGACAGCATCCCAACAAAATTTAGTCCATTAGCTTTTCACATATGTATTGATATTGATGGGGACCAGCGAGGACTGGAAATGAGCTGGGTAATACAGATTTGCACAGCACAGCTAACTATGATACACCCTTCATTTGCGGAACTGGTCCATCCCACAGGGACAGTTTAATATTAAGCAGGCAGGATTTCTTCACAGGATTTCTTCACAACGAGTTTAGTTTAGCTTAGGCTAATTTGGTTATGTGAGGTTTTCCAAAACAATTAAACGTAGTTTTGTCATAAAATAAAATAGATTTGGTACTTCATTTTTAATTAAATAATTCTTTAATCAATTCTCTATTAAATCATTGATTTTTTGTATTTAAATTACATTTAAAATCAATGATTTAATAGAGAATTGATTAAAGAATTATTTAATTAAAAATGAAGTACCAAATAATCAAATCTATTTTATTTTATGACAAAACTACGTTTAATTGTTTTGGAAAACCTCACATAACCAAGTTAGCCTAAGCTAAACTAAACTAACCAACACACTAAAATATGTGGGATGTAGAATTTCCAAGTAAATAGATTTGATGCCAAAAGTTATGTTTTTGATGGTAACAAAATGTTTCTTCTTATAAAAATGGCCGAGCGTTGCCGAATAAACAGGTTCATTCTCTGCTGAAACGAAAAGCCTGCTCACAACTTGCACATATCCATTCATACATTTTCTTGTGGCAAATTACGGATAGACTAATTCCATGCAGCGAGTTTTATATACGCTCCGTGTATTTTATTTATGTTCAGTGTATTCAGTACATTTGAATCCCTTCCATCCAAAAAACGAGTATTTGTGGGGATTAAATCAGTATTATTTACGATGATAATATTTTGCCTGACTGATATTGAAGATTTAAAAAAAATAAGAATATGCGTATAATGAGAGACAATGTTCCGCATGGCGCATATTTGTCTCGGATTCGGTCGGAGCCCAATCTTGACATTGGAAATATTGCTTAATCTGGATTTTTTTCAAAATTAAGCAGCTATACATGGAAGTGTTTGGTGGCAAGATATCTTTGTTTTTCATGAAGGGATAGATAGACGCCGAATTTAAATAACATTAACCGGATGAAATTAGTCACGCATTAATTTTCAGTTGTGTTTTGTGTTCAAAGCATTAAGTTCAAGCTATTACTACTGTGTGTAACAAGAATAGCGGATGGATGCTCGCTCAGATTCACATTTTGCATTAAGTGCTTCAGACAAATGAATCACTAGAGTATTAGCTCTGCACCGTATTATATGTTCATTTAAACTCCAAATCATAAATCCTACAGACAGGACGGGGGTACTAGTAAGGAAATTGTTCTTATGTAGACACAGATTTTTTCGGCTGCTCACTGTGTACTTTCTAGCTTAGGATCTCAACGATTCCCGTCGTCCTGGCTCCAAAATCAAAATTATACACTGCATATTTCCCCACATTTCGAAGTTTTCTTAAGCTATGTGCACGTTTTTGAGACCCTTTGATCATATTTATGCACTTTGACTGCATATTTCGCTATTTTCGTAGCCAATTCGCAATTCTAATAATGGACATGAGTTTTCAATTCAAATTTTTTCCAGGTAGGTATTTAGTTCTATATGTTACTTTGGAATTCCAAGAATTTTCGAGGCTTAATTTTAGACTGACTTTTTCAGAAATTATTAAATTTTACAACTTACTTGAATGTAGTTTGGGCATATTTGAACCATTTTTAGCAAATACTGGCCTTATTCCTTAATTATTGGACATTATGCATGCAGTGTACTACGAGTATGGGTTACAGAGTATTGTACTGATATATGTATGGAATAAGCTCGTTAGAATCTCAGCTTTTGGCTGATTCAGTGCTTTAGTGCATCATGGATCTTAATTTTCCGGTGAAAGATTTATAGATTCCTTCGAAACCACAGCAAAATACATAGAAAGTAGATTGCGCTATAGATCCGCCGTAGTATTGTGCAGAATTTAGACGATATTTTGGGGGAATTAACAAAAGATAGTCGTGCGTGATAGGAGAGCGGAAAGCAGTGCCAATTAGCACGTGCTACAAGTATTCCATTGTCCATTGTGTCTATTGAAAAGGAGGGCATTGTGGAGAGGGATTCGGATTCCGGGAGCCAGTACATAAATTAGTAACACGTTTTATTAGAAACCAGCAGCCCTTCTTCCCAGCTCTTGTGTTTATTAGGGTTTCAGTGCGGAGAACCGAGAGTGGAAGTCTCCAAACCATAAATTCTCACAAGGCCAAATCCGGGTCGGTTCACTGGATGGGCTTGGAGACGGAGTCGAAAAAAACAACAGAATCCGATCCCGTTCCTCACGTCCCACTCTGTTGTCTTTCCTGTCATGATATTGCCGGGTGTAAACTTCACTGGGCTGTATTTAATGAAATTACACTTCCAGAAAAACCCCAAATATTTCTCACTGGACCCAAGTGTTGAGCTCAACCCAGTTTCAATTATCTATAAACAAGTCAGATCGTTCTACTGGAAAATAGTTTTTAAACGGCTCAGTAGGCACGGCGTCAGCACATGGATAGACAGAGGGAGCGGTGTATTAGTAGTTCATCTCAATTATTCTGAGTCCAGAGCAAATAATTTTGTAACACATGCCAAATCGCTCTCTAATTAAATTTTTGCAAACTAAATCCACATTTCCCTGTTGTATCTAGCATATTGACTTGCCCTGTGGTCATTTTTCATTTTGGGAACGCCTACAAAAATTGGGTCATAAGCTAGAGGAACATGACCGTACACCGTTGATTCTAAACTTGAGCAGTTAAACTATTTTTAAAATTAGAAATCTATGTGGGTAAACTTATTCCAAACATTGGGTAAGCGGTAAGCCCTACTGGTCGCAGCTCAAAGTCGGTGGATCGCAGGTCGCAATAATTTTTTTATGTATTTTAGGTCTTAGGGATCGGAAAGTCGAGAAATAGAATAAGCTGCTTCTTAAGAACAGAAGTGTGGTAGAATAATCTTTGACCAATGAAACAGTGCGACCAATCGCGACTGCGATGCACATAAATCCGATTCCCAGTCTTTCTTCTGTGCGGTTCGGCTTTTATGCTGCGTAGAGTAACTCTTAAATCTAATTTTCTTCTGTCCAAATTAAAAGACGTTAAATCGCTCAGTAGTTACATTTACGTAAATCGACATTTCAGTGTGCATGGGTGCACTCCATCGTGATGAATATCGAGAGATGCAATAGTACTGTAAGAGTCTGGAGAAGGTTCCAAAAAAGTTTAGAATCGCACTTTATTAGAATTAGAATTTAGGAGGTCATATATCGGGAATATTTGTACAATTTCCACTAAAGTAATGGATTAAAGGTACAGCCGTTGCTTCACCTTCATTCACTTCAAGTCTCAGATTTCGGAGACAGCTTACATTTTCCTTTTGCACTACAAATTTTTAGTGACTAATATGACAGGTGTTAAATTATTTTGCATTCTTTTGTTTCATTGTCTATATTAACATTGCCAAGTTGTGACGCAATGCATAGTACATGGTGGTACGTGGTAATACGAGATGCGAGATGCCATGTCAATGTTGTCTATTAGATTCAGCATTCATGAAACTTGAGCTTTTCCAAAAATCTTTATTGGTATGGTCATGAAATTCAATTCAAATACGGCGTCAATTAATTTAGTTTAGATTTTTCAATATAAATTTTGTCTTCTTTTGAAACCAAAATCAAGCTTTCACTTGAACAACCAATATTAAACCCGTATTTTAGCGTTAGTTGAAATAGAGGGAGTGCGAGAAAACCTGGGAAAAGGACAACATTTATGGATACCATTATGGGCAGAACAAGTATTCTGTATGAAGTGCACGGAGTGGAAGCACACGAGTTGGTCTTCTCGTAAAATATCCCATAAAGATATCATTTTTTATCTCTGCTTTCTTCTTGTTAAAGTAATGCTCCCTGCGAGAAGGTCGTTAAAATATGAAAAGCTTTTATGACTTAATTACACCTCGGTTGACCTTTTCACGAGATTCTCAGGCTGATCATGATCAGTGATCCAGTTCACTCGAATCACATATCATTATTATTACAACATTAAGAAATGCATAAACCAAAATTGTGCAAGATCGGTGTCTCTTTCGATTCTCCGAGGTCTGGCGTCGCCTAAAGAACAATAATTTATCGTACTTTGACTTTCTTAGAATTTCTTGATGATGACTGTTCAGTTCATGTGGATAACGTTCGTTATGTCGCCGATTTATTGAGAAACCATTGATATTGAATTACATTGAGAAACGTCGACTAAGCAACAGGAAATTCGGCTAGGATTAAAGAAATTGCGAATTCATAAAAGGATGTAGAAATCCCTCACGTCAGCAATTTTAAAAGATTTGATAATATTTTAAGTGGGGCTGCTGGTCCATTCTCACGCTATGTAAATCCAATTAGAGTTCAAGTACACAGCATGTATGCACAATTAAAATTTGCAATTTACACTAATATCTTGCTAACCCTGAGTGGTTATTGTGTCAACACATCAAGATACCTCAGTGATAATTCTTATGTAAAAACATATGTCTTCAGGGACTCACTGCAGACTATTTGACTTGAGGTCCCAACAATTCACATCGACCTGGCACCAATAACAAAATGCTATACTGCATATTCTTGAATATTTTAATGTTTAAGTGCATATTTGCATAATTTGATGTTTTTCTAATTTTGACGCATATTTAATGAGTTTTGAACATAATTTTACACTTTAACTGCATATCTTGATGTTGTTCTAGGGTAATTTTTCTATTGCTGTAGCTTTCTGTTAAATTTTGCAAGATATTTGTTCTCGGCAAGATTTTGTTTTGAAGTCTCTAAAATTCTCGCTGCTTGATTTTAGTTGGATCTTTCTCAACAATTCGTGTATTTTTACAATTTAACTGGATTGATCTTGCACCAACATCATGCACTTACTTTTTGGAAATTCAAATATGTATTTTTGCATAAACAACTACTTTTGATGCATATACTATAGTGTATATGTTGGTATAGTATAGATAACTGGCTATTTTATATACTCGCCGGCTAGTGAAAATGAATTCTAAAAAACGTTCACAACAGCATGCAAATATGCGTAAGGCGACAATTGGGCGGGGACAATTGGGCGGGCGACAGTTGGGCGGCCGGTAGTCAAATCACCCTGAACTTATAGATTTAATAGTGATGCATCCTATTGCAATTATGAAGCATAAATCTCCTGCATCCTTTCATGATTTAAGTCGGATTTGAAGACAATTTATGGTCTATGTAGAATGAATGCAATATTGCAAATGAATTTGAACAAAATCAAAGAGGAAGATAATTTTTTGCAGTAAGTTATTGAATGCTCTCGACCCTACTACTTCCTAATATTCTTCCCGCTGGTTGAAGAGAAAAGACGAGCAAGTCAAATTCTATCCAACCATTTTAAATAAATATACCTACCAAAATACCTTAAAGTGATGCCACCTAATTCCACGAATACTCAATACTTTCTTTTTCATGCACCAATTTACAAATTCATTGTTCACCTCAATTAATGCTAATACCAGTAGTCACGAAGCGTTCACATGTCTCATGGTGCTGTGTACAAGAATTTCCGCATTAAAGGCTCGAGCAGCCACAAGTATTTATCTTGAGGTTCAAGCAATACGGATTTAAGCTAGTCCTCCCTCAGTCCTCAAGTAGTACGTGACTTGAACTTTGGTCATTAAGAAAACAAACGACAGGCTTGCAGATTTATCAAGATGTCAGTCTCTGCTATGCTTACCAATAACGTATAGGGACTCGGTCTTCATGTCAGTCGTGAAGTCCGGAGCTTCGGTTGTCACTTCACAGCTGTACCTTCCAGACATAGTGAGATCAACTCGGCTGAGTGTCAACTGGGTTGCATTTGAGTGACTCCGCTGCAAAGTGGAAAAATGCAGTCATTAAAATAGGCTCTTTTCTCTAAGAAAACAAACTTTTCAAAATAGTTCTTTAGAGACAATTGAGAAGATATTATGCAACTTTTCCTCTTCCTTCTTTGTCTACTTCTGTGTAACATTTACTGCCCCTATTTCACTCTCAAATCATTCCAGTTTGTCAATCGGGTCTCGGCCTCGGCTCTCCGTCTCCACTAAATAAGGGCTAGCTCCCGAAATCTGGTCCCTATTGATCTACTTTAATATGCTTTGGTCAAAATACAGGGTGCCCCATAATCATTTAAACTCTTTGCATTTCATATACTACGACATCGTTCCCAATCATGTGATACACCAAATTGAAAACAATTTCATTTTTGATGTCATGGCATAAATATACTTAGCAATCGCTCTCGAACGACCGCTGCACAGCGCTCGACAGCGAAAAAACAGGAAATTTTACGTGGCTTCTAGGGTTTTAGGCTTCTAGTCGAAGAAAAACTAAGAAAATAAAATTTAGGTACTTGATTTAAAAGAGAATTTTTTTATGATAATCGAATAAATGCACACTACTTTTTTAAATATGAATTTTGAGAGATTTTGGGTTACGCCTAATTACGTGATTCGCCGAAACAGACGTTCACCGTACTGCCGACGCTCACTGCCACTACGTTCTGTGGACATAAGGCAAGAGTATGAGCTTGAGGATCTGAAGCTGCTTCATCTTGCTTGATATGAAAACAAAACTGATGCTATTCGGTTGACTCATGCGAGGAGTTAGCCCTTGGCGAGCAATTCACTTTTTCCATCTCAACTGAGGAGAAAGGCGAGAAGGCTGTGAACTCACGGAATCCCTAAACTTTTTCTTCAAATACAAATAGTGAAAGCTGATACTTGAGAGGAGTGAGCGTGCATAGTTGCATTAGACCGACACTTATTGCTTCCCGAATGACTACCGCCATTCGACCCAAGTCAATAAATCGGATGATTTTGAAGAACACGTCGGATGAATCAAAAGGAGGGAGAAAACTCTTTCTGCTGCAGATGGAGTTGGGCCGAGGGGAGTTTGATCTTCTCAAGCCCCTATTTCTCCTCACCAAAAAAGACAAGCTCAATATCAACAGAGATCAAGGATTTCTTCTATTTACATACAACTTGCATGAGGGATTCCAAAATGTTTAATTAGACGGCGCAGTGCAACGGCTCCACTCCAACTGCTCAATGTCAATATTGAATTCTGCCATGAATACGATATGCTCCGGGTTAGCCTGAGCATATCTATTAGATGACCATATATCATTCCGAAGTGAATTAGTATAAACAACGACTATTAGAAAATGATATAGAAATTGTTTATATTGTATAGAACATAACGTCCGAAATACGAGGGTTGTTTCAATAGAGCTGGCCAACTTTGAAGAGCTGTAAAACAGACAAAATTGGATAAATTGGACTGAAACTTTCACCACAGCGTACTGTAATAACTACATGCGTAGATGACACTATATCAAAAATGTTTGTATAAATATCCATATTACAGGTTTCCATTACAATTTGAGTCGAAATATTTTGTCACTTTTCAAATTTTTTATTTTTTACTTTCTTTCCTTTAAAATTACTCTTCACGCTTCCATAAAAACAGTGGAATTAATAGAATATTCTTAAATTTTCATTAATTAAATCCCAGCTATTTTCGTTCTAAATGCTTTTCAAAAAAATTATAGGAAAACAATTTGAGTTTGAGCAAATTCAAAAGTAAATTACTTCATCTGTACTACTTACTAAAGTCTTTTGAAATTCTTATCAGATTTTGTTTTTGAAATTTGAAAAAGAATTATATGAGAAATATATTTAATCGCAGTTATGACATGACTTTATGACTCTATCTGGGCCGAGAATTTTGGCCCAGTTACTTCATTTTATTGTCTGTTTTATAGATTTTCAAAAATGGCCCGGAATTAATGAAACAACCCTCGTGGAATAATTAAAATATATAAACAAATCAAAATCAAAAGTGAGAAAATATTTCCTGGTACTAGTTCGTAAATAAATACCCTACTAAAAATTGTACGATTTTCAAAACAACCTGGGTTAACATCCATTTACTTATATTGCAGCTAACGATCAATTCAGATTCAAACATTAAAAATTCTGAGCACACATCCTTAAATTCCGTTCAAGTCAAATATGATCAAATTTTTCCTTGAAATTTCCGTTGAGCATATTTTGGGCAAATCTAGTGGGACAGGGAATGGATGGATTGAGCTATTTTTGCTCTAGGTAAAAACGGGTATAAATAAACATGTCCAGATGTAAAGTAGTTGTTTCTGAGCCAGTATCCAGTGCCTACAGCTTGAGGAAGCCCACCTCAGTCTCCGTACATAGATAATGGCTAAGTTCTTCTGAATTTATAGAACGACATTTTATCCACATGATATCAGACTGACTAATCTTAAAACTCCATCTTCCTGCCAAGAAACTTATGAATAATGCTTGTACTTACATCAAGATATCATCTCTTTTCTCCTATCACAAGAGAAAAAACACACAGATGCACACAGCAAATATGAAGCTCTCCATAAAAATGGCTTGGGTTCGAGTCCGTTATGTCTACTAAGGAACATCTGATGCTACTCCTGCTGGAGGAAAGATTGAGGTGAAAGCATTTCTTTCTCATCATCCACTCATCTTCAGTTCTCTCTCCTTCATCATTTCGAGTTTGAAAAATAGTATTCTTCATTTTTATTTGCATTAGAGAGCCTACTGCTTCGGGATTGACCTTCTCTAAGCCAAGACGGAAGTCAGGCATTCGGCTACCCAATGATCTGCGGTTCCACATATTCCTCCTTGTAAACACGGCAATACGTCAAGCTTTTGAGTATGACACGGCTCACATCCAGCTCTGTCACATAATTCTACGTCTTTCCATACTCGAAGTTTGAGTGGCTTACGAGTAGGCATACAGGATTGATTGTGACACGTTGATGAGTTACAGGAGCGGATATGAAGCTGCGGCGCTGGTTGTTGAGAAGGCGCCGGGATTGTGGCTGGGAACGAATATTCGTCTAATCCCACGCGACATTTGGATAACTTAATCCCCATGAACTTGGATTAGAGCGAGATATTCAGCTCCGCGTCTGGTGACAATCTGGAATTAGTCATAAAAAGATCTGGGCTTCTTCGGCGGAAGGAATCTAGCTCAACGGAAAATGCTGGCAGCGGCAGCTGTCGTCCTCAAAATCTTTGTCAAATGTTGCGCAATTTTAGAAATTAGAGGCAATTCCTGTTCCGACTGAGCTAAGGGCAAAAATCATGTTCCCTAATATAGTTTGAAGAAAAAGTTGCCACTGGGTCTAAAAATTGCATCCTGCTTATAAATACGGATTTATCATAAATATGTTAATTTTAAATTTTGAAATCCAATCAATTACTAGATAGAACATACCAGATGGCATTGCTTAGCAGACATACTTGTCACAGTCACATGCCTTTTAATTCTTGTAAAAGTCGGGTTATTTAGCTGAACGGAAGAAGGACAGATTTTCAAAAACCAGACTGACGGTAATCTTTATACAAAGCAAAAAAGACCAAATGGGCAAAAGAAAATTACAACGAGTACTTACATATTTAGCCAATATATTTTTTGAATTCTTTTTTATCAGTTTGGCCTCTGCACAACTTTAAGATTTTGCTCAATGATGGCAGCATTCAAATCTGCTGAGAAATCTGTGTTTGTCTCACCACAGAAGAATCAATTTTACAAGTCACAATTAAAATACAAATTCCCACAAAAATCTCGACAAATATACGAAGCGTATTTATTTGGTGTTTCCAATTTTGTCCACGGTTTAGCCTATTTTTATAGCTTTTGAAACGAATTTGCTTTTGAATTTGCAATTTTTGGATATTCCAATATTTTAATATTTTTGGATTTAAAATCCGACCTTGATTTTATATTGGATCAAACATAGCCAAGTATCTTTCGAAGGATTTTCGCCAATCTCTTGTGGAGTCTGCGGGACAATTGGCACGCAGATAATTGAGGCCCTATAAGACGCTTTTAGACCAAGCCCAGAGTTCGTACGAGGAGGAAATCTCATTTTTTGCACTTTCTCTTTTGTGAAATAGTTGTTGAAGTCGGGTAAGGTTTTTATTACCTCTCCGCCTTGAGATTTAGCCTAGTTGAGCAAGAAGGTTGACTTGAGCTATTAATGGAGAAGATGAGAAAGGGCGAGTGTGAGAAAAGAGTGTTGGGACGTCAGTAGCATACTTCTAAGCGGCGAAAGGCGTTTATCATGGAAAATGCTCACTTCATGGAATGTTAAATCACTCACTCTTGCTGCCCTGCACAAAGGAAACTCTCCTCCTACTTCACCTACTCATACGCAAACACCGGATAATAGGAGTCTTTTCCGGAATACAAAGGGAAAACGAGGCGTAAGAAAGCAGAGGAGAAAGAGAAAAGACGAAATTGAATTTGTGTAACTTAATAATCGTAAACAAAATAGCCAAACGACTCTGAGCGTCTTTGAGGTAAAAGTGGAATTCTTTGATTAATCTACGCTTCCCCGCCTCGTCGCCCGTCCACACTCATCGATCAGTCGCTGTGTCGGAGGAATTGATTCCAAACGTACGTGAACTTGGGATGAGCTCAGGAAGCTCCTCTTATTAGATAAGGTGGTTCGAATAAAAAATGAGGGAGACGAGAGTTAAGGGCATTCAAAAGACCAGATCTTTGTCATCCGACAATTTCACCTAGTCGGACACTTGTCTAAAACCAAGTAAAAACAAAACCTTGTCGACTTTTAAAAAATAAAAAATCTTGATCACTTGAGCAAAACTTTAATTTCTTTAATATTTTGACAAAAATTACCCAACGATTCTAGTTAAAACCTTAGATGGGCAAGATCACTCGATCTTGAAGATCAATGATCTTAAGATCGCGATTTTAGACTTTAAAATGATCTTGATTTTGGAATCTTGATCTTGATCTGGGGATCTTGATCTCAGACGGCCCAATGATCATGATTTATGATCTTTTTGGCCTAAAAGCGTAAAAATTACGATCTTCGATCACTTGATCTTGATCTATAAGATCAATTTGGTGATTTGGTGAACTTGATCTTGAAAATTGTCACTAGTTTGCTTGATCTTGATCTTGTGATCTTTTGAGCTTAATTTTATCATTTAAGATCAATGATCTTCAACATCAACTGCTCATGATCTTGCCCATCTATAGTTAAAACTTATGTAAATCCAGATGTAACTATCATGGGCTTAAAATAAATGCTAATTTAAATACTACACTAACGCAGTTAACCCAAAAATAAAGATGTGTCACAACATACATCGGTGGAAATTACCAATCCTGTGTTTGAAAAGCTAGGTTAGTACGTACAAATGCAATATTCACTTAAGAAATCAATAACAAATTTGGCTATTTTCCCCGACCAGTACTTAAATGTAAAGTGATGAGCAGTTGTACAGAACAGTTGGGCAAACAAGAAAAACATTTGAAAAACAGTTTTGCCCAAATGATTCCACGATTTTGCTATCATATTTTTACTTTTGCACAACTGTCCTTGAACCCAATTTCATTGTGCCGGCAAAAAACAGATTTTATTCATTCAGAATAGGCCAGTTTATTTACGTTTAGCTCAATTGCATAGTTCGACATTCGACTCACTCAAGAAAATCAGAATCCAGCTGGTGAAAGCTGCACACAACTGAGTTTAATTCTAATATTCGGAGTATCTTTCCGTTTTTTGTTTCCTGCAGCGAAATCTGTTTCTTTCTGTTTTCACTGTTTCAAAATCTGAATATATTATTACTTTTCAAAGTGTTGACCACAACTTCCGCTTCAGAATCGCTGCAGGGAAATTTCTAAAATAAACATGAGTCAAAAGCCATCGATTCGTTTATTTCATGCCAAATTTGTATTTTATTGAAATAATCTGCATTAGCAGATCATTCCGTTACAAGTCATAGGATATTACATGGTGCGGTTTCAGTATTTAGTATCTTCCTGAACGCTCAGTTCACAATGCTCTAAAAATAAACGAGGCTATTAGTCTGTACGTGATATGAGAATAAATGACCAAATTTA
>JAQFXZ010000260.1:0-23696 GCA_034694025.1 Ceratophysella scotica | reverse complement strand
AAAAGTTGATATAAGGTGGATTTCTCAAATCGTCAAGGAAATATGACAATGACTTAATATTAAAGTCACCATAAAAATTCCCATTTTCACCTTTTCTTTTACTAAAAAGTACGAATACTAAAACCGGCCATACTTTTTTTTACACCTCCTTTTTAACCGAACTTGACCCTAAAACTATTAAATTCAAAAAAAATTAATTTTTTGTACACAGCAAGCATTGTTTATTCCCAATAATAGCGTCAGAATTTCATCAAATCAAGTATTACTGAACAATGGGAGCTTTTTGGCTCTTGCTGGCCTACCACGTGGGCGTTTGGCGTTCAGTGGAATGCATTTAGTTTGATGTCGACCCGTGTTTAATTTTTTAAGCATCGCAATCCCCAAGACGTGTTTGCAGATATACTGCTTCATGAAGATTGGACAAGTATGTACATGAAGCTGCTCGCCAGTCTGCCTCCATTATCGTATCACCAACCAAAACTTGGTCTGATATCACTGAAAAGTAGCCAGAGTCTTGGATTTTAGGCGCCTTCAGTGACTAATACACTGATCAATATCTGCTTCTTTTGTTTTTGGCTTGTTTGTGGATGTGATAAAAAAATGCTTCTTTCTGTAAAATTTGCGAAATTTGATAAGTAAACGGTTTGCACTCCACGTCCGCGTTACATTTGATGCACTCCACGAAGCTACACTTGACGAAGAACTTGTCAGTGTTAAAGTGAAGAGCAGAAACTGTTGGGCTACGTAATTGATTTAGTTTTACAATTTGTGTGTGACAGTGAATTTGGGAGGCGAGTAAGCGGTAAAGAATTCCTGTTGTCAAGAGTAAGCTGTTAACATAGTTGTCTATTTTTTGTTGCTAGACCGTCTTTTGCAGAGGTACACAAAAGTTACCTGTTACTCATTGGGTATGACCCCGTGAGCCCACTGACCACAAGTTCGAACTTGTCCTTACTTTTAAATCAAAGAGCTTATGTTGATCAGGTCAATCGGCTGAGTATATTATTGGTCAAGTTATCGTCGCCACAGAAAATGTGAAAAAATTCAAATCTGTAGTGTTTATTTTAATGTTTAGACGATTAGTTACGATTATACGATATTCAAATAAGCTGTACAGTCCAGTGTTGTGTCTATCTTAGCTTCAGATCAATTCCAACTGCTTACCTTTTGTACTACACATTATAGGCAAAAATGAAGGACAATAGTGGTTCAAAGGGAGGTCAAAAAAGCAAAAAGGAAGGCCGGTTTTAGTATTCGTACTTTTTAGCAAAAAAAAGTTGAAAATGGGATTTCTTCATGGTCAGTTTAATAATTGTAAGCCTATGACAATACACTTGATCTAAACTCCATCAGATCACAAATATGCAGGGCTGGGTAAATTCATTAGATTTTGAAAATCATGTTTTTTTGTAATCTTATGATTTTTGGATTTTTATTTTGAAGAAATGACCTGATTTTGATTGTGATTTTGTAGAAGTATCCATTTTGATTTAGAAAATCACGATTTTGAGCTAAATTTTGCGATTTTCAATCACAATTTGATTTCAAAATCATGATTTGAAATCAAAGATATAGTTAATTTTGATTTCATGATTTGATTTAGACGGAGTAAAGTGATTGTTTTTGATTCGGGGATTTTACGAATTTTTGGTGATTTTGATCAATGATTTTGAAAATCATTTTCTAATGATTTTGCTCAGCCCTGCAAGTGTGTACGTACACCACTATACTGTCTATCTGATCTAGAAACATAATTTAACGACTCCTCTTATTTGTCTAAGATACTGCCAATTACTTGAGATGAGATAAACAAAATGGGAATACGAAAGGCATTTTGCTTTTCTGCTTTTTCACTGTAAACTATTTAACTTAACTGTTTTACCAATTTGCAGTCCCATGTTCCAGTAAAGAATTTGAGTGTACTTCTGGAAAGTGTATTGCTCTGGTCTTTAAATGTGATGGGGAAATAGATTGCGATGGTAAGTCGAACATGTATGATTTTAATTTTAGATGTAATACAATAAAGACAATATGAGCCATTAGCGTCAATGATATTTTACTAAAAACTAAAATATGGTTTGGCATACACCTTATATCTAAATTCCAACAGACCAATCAGACGAAACGTTACCACAGTGCAAAACCACTACCACTCCTCGACCCGCGATTCACGTGCACACTGCAACCACCATTCCTGAACACAATGTGACTAGTGAAGGAGTTCAACTACAAGACAAAGGTACTTGAAATTATAAATTATTATCAGTTAAATTAAACAGTCAAACAACCAAAACCCGGTTGCATTGAAGACTGAAGCTCGCAGTGCGCATTAAAAGATCTAGCAGTTTCTGATTTCAGAGGTTTTGGGGGAAAGCAAGTTGTGTTATATCGACGATTAAGAAAATTCTTAAACATTTTCGCCTCAATGAATCATTTCTACAAAAAAAATTCAAAAAGATCTAAGTATTATTAGAAGAAATGTTTCTAAATTTTTCTGGGGAAAAACAGTTGTACAATTTTGACGTTTCTGAACATGCTAAATGCATCTATAAAAATATTAATTCTATTTTCCGAAATACTCAGAAAAGTTTGAAAAATTCTTTGAATACCTACTATAGAGTCAAACAAGTCCTAGAATGTTGTGACGCGCAGAGCGCAAAATCAACGATTTAAAAATCATAACTTTGGTAATCTAAATGATTTTGATTTTCGAATCTTTATTTTGATGAAATGACCTGATTTTGTATTTTGATTTTTACAAGATGTGATTTTGACCTGAAAAATCACAAATTTCAGCTGAATTAGTGCTTTTGAATCACGATTTAAAAAAAAAAAAAACATCGTTGTTTTTGATTTTGACGGCTAAAAGTGACTTGATTTTGATTTGAGGATTTTGATTTGAGGGGAATTTTAGGTGATTTTGGACAATGATTTTGAAAAACATTTTCAAATAATTTTGCCCAGCCCTGATGAAGCGTCGAAATAACACAGCATGTTTTTCCCGGAAACTTAGAAATTATCAGTTGTCTCACGTCTCACTGCTATGCTATAATCCATCCCAAAATCCATATGGATAAAATATTGATGTCGTTTTGATGACAAGTTTGTTCGTTCTCACATACATCGATGAGCCCTTGCGAACAATACAATAGATCGTCGAATCGCCACGCCACGATAATTTCATGATGATATGGAGTTAGAGTAGTTTCATATGAATCTATCGTATTTGATTCTGTTGAACAAATATTCCAGGAACTGAGGAGCTTGAAGTTGACCTGAAAAGTGATCTACCATTGGAACAGGAAGGGCATTATAGTTATTTAATTATAACTATTATCTGTATCGGAGGTAGGCTCCCACAGACAGAAGATCTAAATGAATACTTGCCCTGATTCCTTCGCAATTTCCCGAGCGATAATTTTATTCATATCCAATATTATGTGTTGTAGGCTTAATGATTCTGCTCCTCGTGGTCGCGGTGATATTCAAGTACTATAAGGTCGGAGGGATTAAATATGGAAGACATATCCAGTTTAAACAGGATCAAGAAGAGGTGTTAATGGACTAATGGAGACCGGTTTACAACGATAGATTTTAAGCTTAATTTATGATCATGTACAGTTCTATTAATAGTTTGATATAAATGAAGTTGTCGCTTAGTTAGATGTTATTAATCCTAGGCACAGAATTTAGTATGATCACGAAAAGCTTTTAGGTTGACTCGATTCGATCGGTGGATATTCGTTTTTACGCTTATCCCCATTCATGACCATTACCAGACCATAGACATACCTCAGATTGATGGATTTGTAAGACTTTGACAGCTGATGTATCGGCTCAAGTAAAAGCTACAATATCGGTCTTTGCCGTTCATAATATATTTTGTAAAATGTTGTGAAATTGCACTTCTGAGTAACTACTTTTTAATTTCCCATTTTAGTGTCAGGTTCAACATCTCTGATAATTCAGTTGGACGTAACTTTAGGTAAAAATTATTGCATCTGTATGTCGGCAGAAGTGAACGTTAACGACTACGTTTTATCTGAAAGGATTTATATGTTTCCTAAATCAACGTTGTATTTTATTACTGAGATTCCCTGTGCACAAACAGTAAACACCGGACCGGTTCAAGTTTTATTATACCATATTTAGCTCGTATTTTAAGAAGTTGTAAGTGCAAGGAAAATCTTCGATTCTCTTCGGTTCATATCAGTTTGGTTTAGCCTTGTGTTTTTTTGTTGTAATATGGTTTTAGTTAGTACTAGACTGAATATGGGCGGTCTCAGTAACTTTCATGTTAAAATTTTATTTTATTTCCATTTAAAATGCAAATTCATCAAAGTTTCAAATATGGCCATATATAAAACCAATATACCAAATGTGTTTCATGTCTTCTTTATGTGTTTATAGAAATTCCCATATACGTTTCCGCAGGGGCCCTTTTTCAGAAGTTTGTGTCGATTATGGTTGCCTGGTATACCATATTTCATACCTATCGGTCGTTCAGTTCTCGGCTTCTATTTATTTCAAAGTAGCTCCTTCTAGAACCAATTTACATACAAACTCGTGCGCCTGCTTCCATAAAAATCCCTGACGGACGGACAGACAGACAGAAAGGGCAATCGCATAAGCCCTCAGCCTAGGAGGCCAGGTCTTATAACGCTGAGGCTGAACATCCAAATTATGCTCCTGATAGAAATAGGTCAACGTACAAAAATATCAAAGATCCCAATTGGTCAACCCAAAATAAGCACAGGTATTCCATTGTATTTGAATCGGAATTTCATTGGATTATCATTATCAATATCATTATGTATGTTGTCCGCGTTTATGCATGGAAAAGTAAAACCAAGTACAACAAACAGCAACAGCACTCTGTGTGTTTCTTTGCTAGTGATAAAATCATCTAGCCACTCATTTTGTACCTCAAGCCGCCACTCCTTCTGAAATGTAGGGAATTATGTATATTCATTCTTTTTTTGGTGAGAAGAAACGTTTAAGAATCTGGAAGGACAGGTTGCTTTTGTTTGAAGTTAATTTTTTTAAATTTACAATCCTTAATTCAGCCTTCCACACATTAGATAATATTATACCAAACGTAGATTCACAGAGCGAGCATAACCTCGGAAGAATTTCTGCCAGACGGTTGGTCCAGCTAGACATCACAATCTGATTAAGCAATTAAAATTCAATATGGTCCGCCAAGTTTCTTACCCAACTTTATTGTGATTTAACTTCTTAAGAACACAAATTATCACAATTAGTAAGGATGAGATTATATGCACTATGCACCGTAAAGTACCAAAAATATGCACTAAAATATACACTAAAACATGCACTCCTATATGTTATTATACGCACAAAAGTTTTACAGCCATAAGGGTCGAAATGCAGAATGAAATATGAGAATCAGATCGACAAATAACCCGATAGAGCTCGGAGCATTTGGCTGAGGCTCCACCAATTTATAGACAACGCATTGCCACAATTCACCTCTAAACTCCAAATTGGTAGGTGAGCGTGAGGTACTACTAACGAAATAATACTAGTAAAATATAATAAATCTAACATCTGACCTTACGTTTTACGTGTCTCATACTTCATTGAAAATAAAATAAATGAACTATGCCAAGAATACAAAAGTAAATCCTAATGGAAAGGAGAATTGAAAAGAGCACTAAATACAATTTAAATACAAACCTTCGAAGCCTTTCAGCTTCTTCCAGTTTGAAATGACTTTTGAATCCATTTTTAAAACAATCTGTGCTTTAGTACTAATATGATTTAACACAGAATTTCAGTGTTTTAATGAAAGGATATCATTTTATTTGATAATGGTGGCCTAATATAGTAGGAGAAAGGAAGATCTAAATTACTCGCTCAAAAGGGTCTACGGCTGACTATATTAAAGGTTTGTCCCTTTCTAAAAAAGGGATCCCGGACGACCTCAATTCAAAAGGGTTCAAGGAAGCCCTGAATTCAAAATTAGGTTTCGAACCTTTAGTTGATTTTAATATTACTGCAGCACCACTTCTAAAAATCACTTCGGTCCGACTTAGTTTAGTGCTATGAATTTCGGGTAAAGTATTTTGAAATTCTCTATTTTTGTTCCCAACCCTCGTCATTTAGGGTTCAATAGGTAGGCTTCAGTTTCAAAATGGAGACTTTCTCCATCTTAAATGTAGCCAAATGTAACATTGGAATGGAGTCTCCTTGATTAGCGTTGCATTATGGCTGTTTAAATTCTTGGGAATGGGTTCATGATCCAGATACGAAGTATTTTAAAAATATCACTCTCACGTTCCATAACGCTGTAGCGCTTTTATCTGTTGCCCAACTTTTAAACAAGATCGAATTAAGTCTACTTATTAGATTCGTCCACTTGTTTAATTTGTGCTATGACGCTCGTGTCCTCAGCTGCATTGGGAATCCACTGGCTTGAAGATCATGGGGACTGCCAACTGCATTGTAGTTCGGAAACATTCTCATCTGCCCCATTCAACTTTCTGGGACTAGTTCATAGTCGATGCAAAATTGCAGGAGAACTGAAGATTCGCTTCCCAGTGTCAATCCACAACTTTGGATTCCAATCAGAAGGCAATCCCAAACACTTCGAAAAAGTTGTTATCCCTCTTCCTGAAAAGAAACATTATCTTCTTGGATAGTCTAGGTTTCACTACGTGCTCCTCGAAAAAATCGTGCAGACAATGGCGAAAGCCGGGACTAGTAAATGTAGTATTACTGTGCGCGCGCGAGCCATAACATTGGGGGCTCAACCGAGCAACCTCGAGTGACCTACCTGTACGCGTCGGTGGACCTCTTATTCTTCCAAACCGATTAAATCAAGTATAGAAAATTTTCCTGTTTTTGAGGGACTTCATCCGTGTTCGACTGTCGTGGGCCATCTGCACCTGATCGGTGAGTACATGTAGCATTGGTAATCCTTAAATCCTATCCTCACAATTTCATCTTCTTTCCATATTGCAACTACTCATACATGACAATTAGGCTAGCTAGCTTGTCCAGAATTTAGGCGTCCTTTCGTAAGTATAACTTCCAATCTTGTTGTCAGGCCAGCTTCGGCTTCCTTTTTCTCCCCTCACTCTGTGGAACTACTCATCTTGTTGTCAGACCAGTTTCGGCGTCATTTGTCCACCAATCCCTAATCATTTCAGTTAGTTGGGTGGGTGATTGCGGTCGAGGAACCATATCGCTTTTAGCTATGACTTCAAATACTTCATAAAAGGGTTTTTGTATCCTTTCCGACGACAGCAAGTTCCCTTTAATTCGGCAAATTAGGCGACATCAAATAGTAACTTAGAAACAGTGAAAGTGATGAGTAACAGCGTTCTTTTTCGTTAGGCATTACTCTTCAACTTCCACTACTCAAGTCCTTACTCCGCTCCACATGCATTTGTAATCTGTATACGAAGGAACCCAACACGAGGCAGATCCGTAAGCAACTTCTTCTACTATTTAAGGCACACCATTTGATATTGAACTCTAGCTATAAATTATCCAGAAGACCCAAGATCAACAGATCTAAGCAACCCGTAAAGAAAGCCTACGTGCACACGAGGAAGCTGCACAATTTCCAAATTTTCAAGAAAGTGACGATTACACCTCTCAAGAACTCACAGCAGAAGCAGCATATTTGGTGGTACAACAACAACAGCATCAGTACACTATCTTGTACGAGAAATTCCCTCCCAACCATTCAAAATTTCCTAGTGGCAGTGGAACCTCTACCACATTCGAGCCACTCAAGATCTAAGCCAGAGAATTGAGTGAGTCCACTCTAAAGAGTATTCTCGCTGAGCTAGCCATCAAATGCCGACGAATCCACACCACCCTGAATCTGAAATCCAGATCTACAAAAAAACTTCTTCAATTTTGTCGTCGTCGCCATCTGTCAGGACTGAACCCTCAAGTGTGGCACCAGGAAGTCAGATTGCCCGAGAGCTTCTGGCAGGCTGCTGTTCTGCTGTTCTACTGCAGTTTATATCTTGAATCGCTTACTGAGTTCCAGAAATCCAGAAAATACACCCTACGCACTTCTGTATGGGAGGAACCCCAATATGACGCACATCAGGATCTTTAGATGTTCTGCTAGTGCTCGGATCCTGGATCCGAACGGTGATTGGACCACCAAGACCAGAGAAGGGATTCTGGTCGGACACATTCCCGAAACCAGGGAATATAAGCTGTAGACCCGGATGTTAAAGAATATTTCACGTCAAGACACGTGGATTTCTTCGAGGAATTCATTCCTGTAAGACCCAAGCCCCTTGGACACTTATTTAATATTCAAAAGAAAAGATAGCGAAGAAAAGGCACGCTTTGGTGGCAGAATCGAGCAAAATCGACGCGCTCCAGGCATATAAAACAGCAGCACACTCATTGAGGAATTGAGTGATGAAGATGTTTTTTACTCCATGCGGATATTTCTCTGGGAGATGAAGAGCCCGGCCCATCAACATCCTCCTCTGAGTACTCTGAGGTTGATGCAAAAGATGAGGACTACCAACCCAACACAGAGCAGAATGGGTCTCAGGACTCAACTCACTCACGGAGTGATGCCATGGATGAGGAAAACCTTGACCGAGAGGAACGGGAGGCTCCGGAACGTGAGTTGGAGCAAGAAAAGGAAAGTGAAGATGAGCAGCCTGTATAGAATCAGGCTGCTCCTACTAGCAGACCTTCGAATGAGCGCAAAGAAGTTGACAATGGTGTTGAACGCTCTGCACTAAACAATCGAGGTGTACCTTCGAATCGGTACCAGGCCAATAAGATGAAAGAATTAGAAGAACAATAAAATAAAGTGTCATTATATGACCGAAAAATTCCTGAACCGAAGTCCTACAGTGAAGCAATGGAAAGTTGGGAAAAGCTTGAGTGGTCAGAAGCCATTCAGCAGGAGCTCAACAGCCAACTGGCAAAATTAACATGGGAGCTGGTTTAGAGGCCTAAGGACCGGAAAATCCTTAACAACATATGGGTTTTTAAAGTTAAGAATAACCGGGAAGGTGAAATTCGTTTTAAAATCAAGATTGGTTGTGAAAGGCTATTCTCAAGTGCATAGCGTCGACTACCGCGAGACATTTTCCCCTGTAATCCGCTATGAAACGGTTCGAGCCGTGTTTGCTGTGGCTACAGCAAGGAATTTGAAGATGCTGCAGTTTGAAGTGAGCACAGCGTTCCTTAATAGCATACTGGAGGAATAAGTGTTCATGAAGCAGCCAGAGGGATCCCAGACACAAGGGGACTGTGTGTGTAAAATCAAGAAAGGCATGTACGGCCTTAAGCAGATTCCGAGGAACTGGAACAAAATGATGAAAGGAAAGCTCCTTGAAATTGGGTTCCGGCCGTCGTTGTACGATCCCTGCCTATTTGTGTACGAGAATTGTGAAGGGAACACAGCCTACGTGGGTTTATTTGTGGATGATGGGCTGCCATTGGGAAATAGCATGCCACATTTGGAAGCTATTGTCGCCATCCTGAAGGACAGTTTCCAATTGACCGTAACCAAGTGAATACGGAAATTCCTTGGAATTGAAATGACAATGACCGAATCCTGTATTCAACTACACCAGGAACGATTTATTATGGAAACTTTGGAAAAATTAACATGCAAAACTGCAAAGGAGCGGATATCCCCTTGAGCCCTTCACACTGCCTTGAGCTGAACGTGTCCACAGGCAGACACGACCCTAGCCTTCCGTACCAGGAGCTGTTTGGGGCCCTAATGTTCATTTCCAGATGCACACGGCCAGATATTTCGTTGGCCGTGAATAAGCTCTCCAGGTATTTTACCTGCTACGAAGAAAAACATATGGGAGCAGCAAAGGAGGTTCTAAGATACCTTTCAAGTACGAGACACTTGGAAATCAGTTACTGGAAGGACGTTACAGCTCGGATATTTGGCTACTCGGATGCCGAATACGCTGGTGAGAAATCAGGTCATAGTTACGACTGGAAGTATTCATACCATAAATGATTCCCCGCTGTCCTGGAGCAGCCACAGACAAATACTAGTGGCACAATCATCGACCGAGTACGTCGCCATGGCAACAGCAAGTAAGGAGGGGATTTGGCTGCAAAATCTTCTGTGTGACATGAGCACCATGAAATGGGACCAGCTTTTCCAAATATATGCGGACTCACAAAGTGCGATGAAACTTGCGAAGAATCCGGAGTTTCACAACAGAACAAAACATATCGCCGTGAGATGGCACTTCATACGATGAATAGTGGAGACAAAGCAAGTGGAGTTGAAACACATGCCCAGCACCAGGTTGGTAGCGGATGCGCTAACCAAGCCTCTACTAAAGGTTCAATTTCTGGAAAAGAGGGATTTGATGAATTTGTCTGAAAAGCAGAAGATAAGAATGAGGAAGTCTCTGACGAGCAAAGTGTTTGTTCCAAAGAAGTTCAGCTTGGGTGACTTGGGCTGGGTCGGAACATTTTGCCTAATCTTGAAACTCGGAATCCAGTATAATGGAGAAGAGCCAATGCACCAGCAGTGTCGGGCTGCAACAGTGTTAACTTGAAAATCAAGTTGATTTCTCCGTGCTTCCTCCTGCCAAAAAACGAAGTTGCAATTTCTGTCGGTTACAGATTGAAGACAGAAATTTTAAGAGCAATACGAACATCTGTTCATGAACGAATTGGAAAAACACTGCCCAAACAAGTCTGTAAGCTCTCTCAGGAACAAGAGAGAGCTCTTTATGCAGGTTCAGAGTGCAGGAGTTGGGATGAGCTCGTATGCCTTAGACGAAGTTGGACAAACCAAACTCACTAAAGAGTTAAAACGGACAATGGACAATCTGGAAGCCTAGGTCTCAATTAACAGCAAAAACTTGGCGTTTCTGGAAGATGAAATCCGAAAAATGGGAGAAACCGTCAACCAACTCATTTCTTACATCAATGAATTCAAAGAGAAAGTTGTTGAAATTCAGCTCTGGATTTCCTATACCGTATCAAGGCTACTCATAGGAAGGGGAGTAGTTATGGAAACTCGACGTTTGTGGCGGCAGAAAGCAATAGACGAGTCATTTTTCGAATATATGAACTTCAGTTTGCCATGTGGATCGACCTGCCCTTTGGAATATGGTGAACCGAAAGGTTGTGAATTGGACCGGGAAGAAGAAACACTGCAAATTGCATTTACAGTTCCAGTGATCAATGCTAATCAGACCATCGTTGAAGCAGACCCATTTTCCTATTCGTCAACGAAAACATTTAGACGTGCAAGATGTGTACCATAGTCCATCAAATGCTATGGTGTCTCCAGGAGAAGATTGCGTGCATGCAGTTGGGATGGGGAAGGAGTCCCGAAGACGGATCTTCTTTCCTCACTCTCCTAAGTGTCGAACCGGAAGATCCCTGCGAGAGGAGAAGGAATGGTTTTGAATCCGGACATGTTATCAGAGCAAGGAAGGAGATGAGACGGGCTTAATCCAAATAAAAGCCTACAATAACAAACTATATATCTACTGTCCCGGATTGAACTATACACTCGGACAGAAACGAGTGGTTGCCCAAGCAAAGTGTTCACGTTGCCACTGACAGCAACGTTATCATGGAAAGAGTATCATGGAAAGACTATGAATTTAGTCTACAGTGAGAAGGAAGACCCATTGTTTATGGAGAAGCTGGAATGGCATCTCACGGCACTGGTGAATTGGGACAATTTCAACCCGACCTTCCCAATCTTCCAACCCCTGGACCCCGGATCCAAATTGTGGACATTAGCGACGGTGGTCATATTTGGATTTGTACTTATGGGACTGGTTCTAGCTCGGAAAAAGCTTCGCATTATCTTCACTAGCACGGAAGAAAGAACCCCGAAGGCCAGAGCGCGGAAGAACAGTACAATGAAAAAACCGGAACGATGTGAACAAAAACAAGAAATTTGTATTCGTGTTTAATTTATGCGTTATACAATTTTAGTTTGTTAGTATTAAGGAGGGTGTTAAATTAAGCAATATGAATCATAAGTCTTTTTCGTTCTAATTTATATTGGAATGTAGTTCAATGACAATGTATTGGATCGCAGGTCAGATTCATCTCTCTTGATTCTCACATAACACTAGAGTAAGCAGTTCTTCTATTAGGACTATGTTTTGACTTACATTGCAGTAGCTAGTAATAATTATGGATTCTGACTTGTAAACATAAAAGGTGTGAAACCTTTTATTATGCACCGTAAGACATTCTGAACCCTTAGGATTTCACCCATTCTTTGTTGATCTGCTTGTAGTAGTATAAATACCCGACCTTTTTTATCAATAAAGAGAGTCTTAGACAAACGTCTGCTCGAATAAGTTCAGACCACCTATTTACAGCATACAATATAGACTGATTCAGCCGGATATTCGAAGCTGTCTCTACTTTCACATTCTCCGTAATACTGATGCCAACCGCTTCAACTTGTTCTTAGTCTCCCTGTCATCATTTCGACCTAATTTCAAACTACATTTCAATTCTCCGCTTTTTCATTTCCCGACTTAATACCTCACGACTTCTATTTGACGTGCTATTTCTTCATTGTTCCAGATTTCAGAGTTACCTGCTTCAAGATTCAACAGCATAACTTCACCCGCTCGAGCTTCAACAACAATGCTCAGGCATTTGTATCAACTTAACTCGCGTCAAGACTGACTTCTCAACAACATTAGGATGTTTGAGCTTTAGAGGTATCAGCACGTTCCCTGGACAACCGGTGCTGGATAAGCATTTGTTCAATGTCAAATCTATTATTATTC
This sequence comes from Ceratophysella scotica, assembly GCA_034694025.1. Classification (NCBI taxonomy): domain Eukaryota; kingdom Metazoa; phylum Arthropoda; class Collembola; order Poduromorpha; family Hypogastruridae; genus Ceratophysella; species Ceratophysella scotica. The sequence continues at coordinate 10,929 of JAQFXZ010000260.1, read as the reverse complement.
CTCCAATTTAGTCACCTTTATTGCTACAACTCTGCCTCAGCCTCCGTCGTTGCCACTCCTGTCAGCGGGGCAAGGATACCTTTTCATCTGTTTCAAGGCAGGAGCATCAACAGCCTGGTACAACAGAACCGACCTAAAGCAAAACCAGCCGTTTACTATCAAGTACATTTGCGCCCGCATTACTTCTCTACGAGCGATTCAGCAAACTCTTCATGTTCCCAGCCTAACAGAAGATTACAACGCCAATTTAAACATCTTCGAATACTTCTTTTGTCGACTACAAACTTTTTAACAGCGTCGATACATGGACAAATGATTCGCCCTCCATGTTACTGATCCGTCAGCCAAGCTATCCCTAATTCCAGTATTCATGTTGAACATTGTTCGATATACTTACTTCACCACACTATTGTCAACCCACTTTTGGAGAATTGAGGATGCATTGGGTTCAATATTCATCGCCACCGAACTCGGCAGGACCCACCTACCAATTAGCTTTTGCCACGCAAAAAGCAAGCTTCTGAGTCTTAATTTCTTATCTCTAGACTAGCTGTCAACATTATTGCATGGCATTAATGCATTGCATTATTGCATCGCATATCGCACTATCAGCAATACAGTCAGCCTGTCATGAGGGGACCTGTGAGAACAAATCTTCAAGGTTTTAATTCACAACAAACACAGAATCCTAGAATTCAAAATCGCGAGACCTCTTTTGGAATTCATGAAGCCACAATTACTGGCAGACGGTTTCACCATAATGAACGAATAACTGAACACCACACGTTTATGCAGATATCAGGCTGAAGTGCTCATCCTACAATGGAAGGAAGAGGAAAAATCCGAAGATCTCTTACTTGTTCAGTCGTGGATGGAGTATTATATACGATCAGTATAGACGACAACACGAAAATTAAGAGGACCTTGATCTAATGACTGTCGACCTTCAATCTATTTTTTCGCATTCTATTTGCCACCTGCCAACTATATTCTGATCTAATTAACTCGGGCTTCACTATTGTCAACGCTATAATCCTAGAAGCTCGAATTCATAGCACTAAAAAAATATTTCGATTCCAATTTTCTGCAGACATGGATGCGGAATCGCACTCGAACTTTCTCTCCCGTGCTGGTCTTACGGCTTAAACCTGGCAGCCTTGGCCTCAAGATTACATTCAAATTCAGAAGAAAGAATTTCATTCCCCGTTCGATACAGATTATATACAGTCCTCTCTGGTTTACGACAGCAACATATATGTAACCTTACGTTCTTTGATGCACCCTACCGTTCCACTTCCTCATTCGTACAAGGCTCATCATATTCTATACCCTGACGAAATGTTGATATTTGCTGCTAGAAACAACAAATCCGGCCTGAACGCGATCCGACACGTGCAAAGACTCACTCTCGGACAAATGAAAGCGGTAACACAAAAAAATATCAATCAAGTATCCACTGAAGGGGCACCCCTTCCGTCGACTCCAGAAATTTCGTCGACAAACTAAAACTGGACTACACAAACTTTTTAAAATCTAATGGACCCTCTCGGCTCTCTTGTCATTTAAACTTCTCCGGGTTACATCCACTTTCCCTTTAGCCAAATCTGGAGTAACAAGAATTCCACGGCTCTTAACAAACTTTCCTTTAAAGCCTTAAATTTCCAAATATTTCCTTATCCTATGTGTTTCACCCTGCAAACACCTCAACTTCCAATAAATCATCTGAAGGATTTCTTATTGAACAGTTTCCTGGTTGCACTCGAATTTTACCCGGCTCCAACAAGAAAGTGAAAATATATTCTTTTGACTCATCATCATAGGGAAACACTTCTTCCATTTCTTCAACACATGGCGAATCTCACTAATGTAGAACGAGAAACTGATTCTATCTACAAAAATTTGTTTCGGAATGCTAACGAAAACGATACTTCCCGACGCTTTACCAGGGATCCAGAAGCTTTACTGAATTTAACCAAAAATAATCTGTGACTACTACTCCCATTGACAATGAGGCAACCATGCCCATCACCATCATATTCTCACAATCGTGAACAATGTTCACCCTCCTTTCTGTTGGCATTATGTAGTATTAAAATACTACAGGTAAAAGAGAGAACGAGCCAAAAAGAACCCAAGCCAAAACAGAACGACTCACGCAACTCACGCAGACTTAGGCTGAAAGCCTCAGAATGCGTGAGTGCAGAATCCAATAAAGGAATTGGCAAAAGGCAACTCGAGGCTCTTTCGTCTTCGGCCTACTCTTCTAGACAGACTTTAAGCAAGCAAGAGATCGATTTTGGTTTAGGTCCTAAGTCGAGTACAATAAATCAGATACTTCCAACAAAAGTAAGACGCCTTGGTTCGAGTAAACCATTTCATTAGAACACTAACAAGTTTTGCGATTCGGACGGCAAAACATATAACATTTGATCCTTCTCACGTTTTGAACCAAACGTTTAATCAATACCGTTTTAAAAACACAAAGAACTCCAAATTCTTTCTTTTTCTCCTTTCTATCCTCCTTAAGTATTTCTAACCTCACTATCTGTCAGTGCTACCAACCGAAGGTCAACGGGACACCCTCCAACCGGAGACGGTAATTAATTTTATTTTAGCTCAATTCAAAGCATTGCATTCATAGCCATACTACTAACACACATAGCATAGAAGCAGTTATTCACACTCTGGCAAGGTCCATAATTGTCGCCAAATCAAAAGCAAAATTCAAATCATTACGTAAATTTTATTTCATTTATATTTCATATAACTTTACAATTCCTTTCAAGCTCGTTGGTTTTGCAGCCTCACTATTATTTAAAACAAAAATCTTAACAAGTATAATTCCTAAAACACTTTTTTCCAATTATCGCTTTTTTAACAGTCAACTCCGTGTACACCTTTCAGTTGCCATCATCCTTTGGTTTAAGCATGACTTACTTTCATTATACTGGCACGTGCAAGGATCACGCAACCATACAGATCCACACATACAGTCAGGACGCGTGAGATCATACGTAAAAACCCAAGTCGATTGCTTACATTCATCGGGCATTCACCCCTCAGAGACAGGCATATACTGAGCCAACCACTTCAACTGGGTTTTTTGTCCCAACCAGACGCATTAGGACTAACTTTCTAAAAAGATTGACAATCCCATTCCCTTTCGCTTCTGACACACAACCTACTTTCACAATCTCTAGTTCTTCCTTACGGTACATGTTGCTCGGATCTGGCACGGCTCGCTCACACATTTGTACATCCACCATAGATATGCCGAGTAAATTCACGACACGCACCCAAATCTAGACTTGATTTGGCACCACTTCAAACCTATTTCTATTCTCAGCCTTATCTGTTCATTCTATTGCATTCGTATAGCTCGTTACGAATTCGCGCAACGCATATCTGTTCGTCTTTATTGGTAGACGCTGCCAATTCACTCTCTCTTTTCTGGCTCTTGGCTTCACGCATATCATCATATAAGTCCATTAGCCAATTTCCCCAGCCGTACACGCACACGCATTCATTTTCCTTTTTCTGTCTCACAGACCCATACTCGCCCACTTGCTCAACTCGTTTGCAGACCTTGTTTCCTTTCGAATAACTATTCATCAACTTACACAAACTAAACGTGGGCATGCAGTCAATTTGCCCAACTTATCATTTCACTAAGCAGATTAACATTAACATACTTCTATCTTAGCCCAAGTCATTCACCTATTTGGTTGACACACTTTTTTAATAGAAACTTAAGTGTTTCTTTCGTCATCACGTTAGCGCAGACAATTCATTCACACAGAAATCGATACACAACTTCATTCTGCAACCTAGATTTCATCGTATTGAACACACAAGCATTCTATCCATCGCTAATGAGAATGAGGCACTTCACATAACCCATCATACATGCATTCAAGTCCATACCATACACCTATTCATACCGATATACCAAACCAAACTCCGAATCGGGTGATATCAATCGAACAGTCGACACGACCAAATACCCGATCCCAAGTCCAACAACCATCTCACGATATCCAGTATTCAGCACCGAATTTTCCGCGTCGGAGCATTAGTTTTGAAGCAATTCCAAGTCAGAGCCAAGTCACTCCACGCCAAGAGCATATTGGTCCTTGGAGGTTCGATATTTCAGAGCAACACAATCAATTCGCAAATTCCCACAGCGAAACCATATTCCGTCGACTTCCATACTTCCAGCAATATATGCCTGCAGGCCAATCCGGTAAACTTACCACATTAAGCGACAATTACGATTCGTGGGAACACAACGACGGTTCAAGTCTTTCAATTCAAGACACACAATTAACCTCCACTGAATCATCGGACATGTCTTCAGACAGAGCACCACCCGCCAGACGTAAACACCTGATACATACGATGGACTCACGTGTTCTTGGGAATTCATTAAGGAATTCCGCCTTACATGCAGCAACAATGGATGGGACTTAGATGACGGGATTCGCATTAGCGCCTTGTCCAACGCCATGCGAGGAGTTGCTCGAGAATGGGTCACAAGCTTCCTTCAAACTCGGCCAGTTACAGACCCAACATTGACGTATGACGAATTCGAAGGATTCTTTCTCGAAGCTTTCCGATCAGCCAACATCAACAAGAATACAGCTGAATGGCGGGCTATGGAGCGTAAACAACGCTCCAATGAGAATGCCATTCACTTCATGTACAGTAAAAGAAACCTTTTATTAACCTATGACCCTGACATGTCCGAAGAACGACAAATTGCGTGCATCATTCGATCGCTGCTTCCAAACCTGATGTTACAGGTCACCACGGCTCCCCCCACCACGATTGAAGTCCTCACTAAAGTACTACGGAAAATCGATGACGCCAGAATAATGCAGGAAGCAAGACAAGAATCTTCTCTCTCTTTGGCAATGGCTGAAGGCATCAGAGAACTTAGACATGTAGTCAATTTGCTAAAAAATCCAAGTGACACACAAGCCAACGTATTTCAAGATCCCGAATTTCCGACACGAAATGGACGAAAATTTAAATCACCAAACTACTACCTACCCTACTGGCAACAGGAGCTAAACATTTAACAATCAGACGAAATCGAAACCACTAGAATAAATATTGATCATCTGGAGCAAAATATACCGTTCTTTGAATGCTTAAATACGGAGCTCAACGCCACTTCAGACGTAAAAGCCAAGTGTAACCCAATTACAGATTCAACCTTACTTTGGAAGCATGTCAACACGAGTAGTCACTAGTCCAGATTCTCAATTTATATTTGGACACTTGGCATGATCAGACGACAGATATCATCAAGCAAGTCATTTCTAACATCAATCCGTCATTAACACAATTTCAATTCCATCAAAAGGCGTTGCTATTAATAGAATTCAATGACATTTTTGGCAGAGAGCACCGATTTCGGCAGATAAATTGTTGCAAGCATTTCATCAAATTAAAGGCCAACGCTAAGCTTTCCAAAATAACTACATATCGCCGTAGTCTAGAAAAGGAGGAATTTGAACGCAAAAAAAAATCCAGGAGCTATTGGCAGCTGGACAAATAAGACATTCGGATAGTTGCTGCAGCAGCAATGTAGTCATAGTCAAACATGGACATGACGAAGGAGTGGGCGTCCCGCGTTCATTCAGATTCTGCATAGAATACAGAATGCTAAATAAAGCGTGTGAGCCAGACATGTACCCTATGCTTTCCATACCCGAAATCTTGAATTAATTATCTCGCAGACATGGCTTTTTATCCTCAATCGACGCACGAGCAGGATATTGGTCGATCCCACTTGCGGAAGAATCTAAATTCCTGACAGCATTCTGCAGCTTCAGTGGCAGCTATGAATTTAACGTTTTAAGCTTTGGTCCTAATGCAGCCAGCGGAGCGTATCTGCGATACATGGCTACCATACTCAAAGGACTCCTCTGGGAACACTGTCTATATTATCTGGACGACATCATACTCAGTCATTCCAGTTTCGACCAGCAGTTAGCAGGTTTACGAGCTGTTTTTAACAGATGTCGAACCACTCATTTGACATTCAACAAGAAAAAATGTACCTATGCACATTTCGAAGGAAAAGTACTCGGTAATATGGTGGGACCTGACGGATTTAAACCATGTCCATTTAAGACTCAAGCCATCACGCAGATTCCAGTTCCAACTAATGTCAAACAAGTCCTTTCTTTTCTATCCACGGCAGGATGGTGGAGAAAATATATTCGAAACTTTAGTACCATCGTTGAACCAATCACAAGATTAACTCGAAAAGACCAGGCATTTGTGTGGCGGGAAGAGCAACAAACAGCATTCGACAAAATTAAGGACATATTGACGAACCCTCCGTTGTTACACTTTTTCAAACCTGGAACTCAAAATGTATTCGCGGATTTTCTCTCCAGATACCCGATCGGCAAACCGATTCCAGAAGAAGACATCCTTGACTATCCGGCCCTCCATTATGATATCAAAAATATTGAAGAACTTCAAGCAAACGACACGGAGTGTTGTCAAATTAAACGCAATATGGACACAGTTGGAAACCAAAGAAGATACATTATTGACAAAAACATCCTTTTTGTCGAAGATTCGGTTTCAAAAGGCTCGTCATTCCACAAATTCTTGTCAGACAAATCTTAACAGAACATCATATACATATTTGGTCAGGCCATTTGGGGTTCTCCCGTGTATACGCCAAAATAGCTAGGCTGTATTACTGGAAGAAGATGAAGCAAGATACATTCAATTTTCTCAAAGCCTGTGAAGAATGTCTTACATTCAAGAGGAATTTTGGTCTTCAACCAGGACTTATGGCTCACTTGCCAATTCCACAGAGACCTTTTGAGCATATTTCAGCAGACATCATGGGGCCATTTTCGGTGTCACAATCACGAAATGAATGAATAATGAATACATCATAAACGGCGTATGCATGCTTATTAAATATGTGGAACTCAAGGCCCTCAAAAGAACGACCACTGAGGATATAGTTCGATTTTACGAAGAGAATATTCCCGACCGGGATGTCCCACCATTATCCACAGTGACAACGGCACAAATTACACATCAGCTCTTTATGACGCGTACGCTAAGTTATATGGTGTTAAACCCAGACGCATAACTTACTATTTTTCCGCAGCCAATGGCATCAGTGAGAAGATGCATTCCACCTTTCATGCAATGATTTCGAAATATGTGAACAACAGATATAATGATTGGGATATCTATGCCAGTTCCAGTTCGCATAAATTTCCACCCAAAGCAAGTCACTTCTTCACTCTCCGTTCTTTCTTTTATACGGACGAGAACCAGTTTTCCAATCCTACTACCAAATAGAAGACACACCAAAAGCAGATGAAGAATCAGGCAAAACCTTAAACGAGATCTGGAAACAAATTGCATCTACCATGAAAGATAACCAAATCAAATCTAAAGAAGAACAGGATAAACAGGTTATGTAGAGCAATTCAAAATACAACGTCGTCAGCGCAAGCAACAGAAAGAAATCAGTCGTGCTCAAGGATGGATCCTCTAATGTACCGCTGGTGGCTATTGAGCAGACTAGTAGGTAAGAAATATTGACTTGCGTTTTGATCGTGAATTATTAGTTGATGTTTCAGCACTAATTCGTTTTTAGTTGGATTTTAGCTCAAGTTCTGATAATATTCTATCTTGCGTAATGAGGTGGATCACTAAAACGGGATTCTGTACGAGAATTACGATCAACTAATCAAGGGTCCCAGACAGAATCTGCTTCCGCCTTAATTGATACAGGAGAGCCTCGGTTTGAAACAAACTCATTCTTGGTGTGTTCCGAACCAACTTTGAAGGAACCTTCATTGGGTGGTGGGACAAATCTAGGATCTAGGGCAGCGGTATGAAGAGATAAGCTGGAATTTTCATCTTAAAAATTAATTGCGCATTCATAAACTTTTCTATATTAAACTTTAGTTTTGTGGTAAAATTCTAAATAAGGCATAACTTGGATTTGTTTAATTTATTGACGAGGATTGTTAGAGTTGACATATACTGCGCACGCAAAGGTTAAATAGGAAAATAATTATTGTGCGACGCAGGACTCGGTGTTGGTAGTAGCAAAGCGCTCTCTAAGAAAATTTGGTATTATGTTTTCGCCCGACATTTTTAGTATTTAGTTGTAATTCAGTGTGTATTGTTACTCGAGTTATCAAATAATTAGGTAAATCATATGGGGATTTAATTTTTCACTGAACGTAAATGAGTTTTCAAATAATTAGGTACCTTATAGGAAGAGCTAGTTTTTTTTAATAAACGTAAATGAATATGAGTTTCGATTAAATATACTATAAATTTGTTGAACCGTTGAACGAGTAATTGATTTATCAACTTATATTTTGAAACTCTAATTTAATTTGTTTTGAATTGTTTTTTTTTGTTATAAGGCGGGTGCTCTTGCCATTATTGATGAAGCCTCAGGGATTTCAGACCGTTCTGAAGTATACACCTTAACAATTGAGGTAATGTATGTATTTGTGATTAAGGCAGAAATAAACTGAATATTTGAAGATGCATGATTTTGTTTAACAATATTTAGAAGGTTTGGTGGAGATAATTTCGAGTTATACTTTAATTACCGTTACCTTAATGTTCTAGTACTTTCTATTTTTATTGGAGTAATTGATATTCCTAATTAAATATATTCGAAGGTGCAAATGGGAATGTTATTTGTTCAAATGCGGTTACTGCACAAAGAGATATATTTAATAGTTGAAATGTCATACGAAGGGGCAGAGATTGAGTAACGCCTTGTATTTAAAAATCATAATGGATTATAAAGGGGTTATGAATATTATACTGCGATTTTAGAAACATTGTCAGGGTTGTACTCTAAGCAGCTTAATTTGAAGCATATGTATTTAATATGGAGTGAGACTGGGGCGAGTTACTTTGACGGCAATGGATGATTCCTTCTGTTGTGTTAATTAATCTACATATATTTAGGCACAAGCTGGCCCCTTGACCAATGGAGACTCAATTATTACTGGAAGTTCTGGGGACCTAGAGAAGGACAGCCCGAAGTTTAATGCTTTGAAATCGTTTGAGGATGTTAACCTGAATATTGAAGGCCTACCACTTGAGGTAATAATGTTGTATTGAAAGTTGGGATAGGTTAAACTCGGTTATACCCCGCAGAATGCATAGGATTATATGCCAGTCCTGACGCAAGTGCTGAGTATGCCAACAAAAGCATTGCCAATTGAGCAGGTGTTGGACACTGAATTCCAAGTTAGGCTACTATTCAAATTCGGTTAGCCTTAGTGTTTTTTGATATTTTTTTTTGGACTTTAGGGGTAATTTTTTGTGTACTACTGATTTGAGTAAAAATTGGTTAAAAAAGATATGATTTTCAAAGTCCTACAGCCAAACGGAGTTATTAGTGCTTATTGAGAGCAAAAATCAGAAAAAAATCGTACTAAAATAGGCGCTGTATCGAGAAAACAAATAGATGGGGATAAACTGTCCAGGACTTGGTTTTCTTAGGCATCAAAATTATCGTTTTCATTGAGTACCTAATGAACACAGAAGTCGATATAATGCCTGAGTTATCATTATTAAAAAGTATTAATTTCAAAAATATTGTTAATCAAGGCATGTTTGATTTAGGTAGTCCGTTTTTATCGTTAACAGCGCAGAAATTATGTGAATAGTGGGTTTATGAAAAGATTAACTAAAGATACAGAGTGGTGAGGAATTTAAAATCCACCGTATTCTGGCTCTAAATTTAAAGGAAATCTTCCTAAACAACGGTAATCAGAGAAATTGTTTCAAAGAGATTGTTGAACGACTAGCTGTCATAAAATATAAAATTTTTATTTGATATATTCTTTTTGTATTTTTGTATTTTTAAAAATGATAAAGACATGCTCAGAAGAAACCTCTAAAAATGACGAGTCAGATACAATGGACTGAAGAATTTTGGGGAGAGAAAATACGCAAGCTCAAGAGCCGGAGAGTGAAGCTTTAGAATCAGGAACTTTTAAATCCGAATATTTGGAATCTGAGCTTGTATTAATTGAAAGCGAGTATTGGGAATCCGAAATGATGTTTGGAATTGAACATTTTGAATTACAAAATGTGGCGTTTGACGCCGAACATCACATGACGGGCACGGAACCTCACGAATCTGAAGTTATCGTTTACGAGAAGATGGATGTAAAATCATATGTTGCGGAGACGGAAAATCCAGACATGGGAAATGCGGAATTAGTACAGTTCAATATTGAAGCTCTGGAATTGAGATCTTAAAAGTCTAAGAAGGTCGATTCTGAAATTTTGAAAAATCGTATTCTGGAGCACGACAAGATGGCTTCTCATGTTTCGGACAAGGAAACTTTAGAAAGAAATATTTTAGAGCAGAAAATTGCAGAAGGAGTAGTTATAGTGATAAAAGGATCAAAAATGTGGAACAGGATGGGAAAAGACAGAAACAAGAGACGTAGGGTGAGTCTTAAGAACACGCTAGATAATAATGTTTGGACTATATTTTGATTTGTGTTGTTAGTCTATCTCTGTAAATCCTTTAGAATTTTAGGTTCTTGAGTTAGATCATCTATTTTTTGTTTAATTATCTCGATTTCGAGCGATTTAGATGTTAAGATCAACTTGGATCATACGTATTCGTCCAAGACACCGAATCTTCGTGAACACAATGTTAAAATTACGCACGGTGAAACGGTATGGATAATACAGGTTCAAATTCCTAACTGACTGATATCCGATTCCTATTGTCCAATACTAGTATGCAGTGCCTGGCCAGCACATTAAACTAAATATATACTAAATACAATAAACGTTAACCCTTTTTGAAGTTCCGCAGTCGATCTGACTGTCTACTGGCCGCTTATCTAGCGGTTTTCAGACTTCAAAGGGGCTTTATGAATT